>OY735200.1:90489528-90559528 GCA_963457665.1 Thysanoteuthis rhombus | reverse complement strand
TGAAAAAATTTAAAAAAAATTTTAAAAGCATAATAAGGAATAAATGCACAAGATTTCGCCCCCCGTCTCTCTCTGTCTGTCTATCTGTCTGTCTGTCTCTGTATCTGACTGTCTCTGTCTGTTAGTCTGTCTGCCTCTCCCCCTCTCTATATCTGACTCTCTCTCTCTCTGACTGTCTGTCCGTCTGTCTGTCTCTGTCCGTTAGTCTGTCTGCCTCTCTCCCTTTCTATATCGGACTGTCTCTCTCTATATACACATATATATATCTCTCTGACTGTCTGTCCGTCTCTCTCTATGTCTGTCCATCCATTCGTCTGTTTCTTTCTGTGCCTCAACCTATTTCTATGCGTCTGTCTCTGTCTGTCGATGTTCGAACTCCCTCTCTGTCTTTCTAACTCTCTTTCTGTCTTCCTATCTCTCTCTAGTTAAATTAGTGCGGCCTGTACGATTGATGCATACATACATACATACATACATACATACATATATATGTATAGCCAACCAGGAAACTTTTTTGAAATTTTTGTGACAGTTTTTCGTTGCTGGTCTCTATTAGGAATCGCTTCTGAATTCTTGTATTTGTGTTTTTTTAGTTCTTTTTGTGCGTGCGAATCTCGATAATGCAAATAACCGACAAGCAAGCTGAAAGCTGCCTTCAGACAGACTTGGCAAAATGATAAAATGAATTGTAAATTTGTGAAATATTCGACGATTTTATTCTTGTGTAGCTCAGAACAATAAGTCTAGAATCCACTTGGCCTACTGCTCAGCTGTAAAAGCCTAGTAAGTAAGTTAGGCGTGGTCATTATTCTTTGATTTGACCAGACACACCCGCAGCAAAGTCACCAATCTTTAGTTTGACGTACATAAACCTATGGCGGTTTTCAATCAGCGTACAAAGGCTCCAACGTCATACAGAAGCTCAAAAAATTATATGTTTTTATTAAAAAGAAAAGCGTAATTAAATGGAATATCCCTTAGTAATTAACACAGTAACGAAATTAGACAACTACGTTTTGCTCTTTATCAGATTTTGCAGCATGAATTCGTCAAGGTACGATGGAACATTATGCGTCTGACGTGTCAAACTGACGTCAAACAAAAAGAGTCTAAATCCATTATTGCGTTAATTTTTTTTTCATAAATATGTTGTTACAAACACTGAAAGGAGTTTTTTTAGTTTCTTTTCCAAAGGAAAAAAAATCAATTGATTGAATTCAAATACAGGTAGTCCCCAACCTTTGGAAGGTTCGCTTTACGCCACTTGTCGTTTTAAAAAAAAAAAAAAAAAAAAAAAAGGTGAAAAGCTAAAATACTGTACAGTGAGCTGTAAGCCAACAGAGAAGCAGTGCACATCTCATTCCTCAGCCCAATCTGCTGTACTTCCCACCATCACAGCCTTAGACGATTCACCCTGATGTTTTACGCATTTTCCGCTTACAGAATTATTTTACAGGAACGCTCTTCTTTCGGATAACAGGGGAAACCATTGTTTTCTCACAGGAAGTAACTTGTATGAATGATTATTTATCAAATTTATGTGACTCGTTCAATCTTGGCATGAGCTTGATCACAGAGTAAATACCTGGCACCTAGAATCGATCTCTAAAAATTTAACCTGTTAATTTTTAGTTTGACCTACACTGAAAAATAGTTACTTCGACAAACTTTAAAAAACTACCCCAATTTTTTGCACCCAAATTTATTAGTTTATTAGTTTGTCTCAACTTTAAGTTATAACTAATTCGAGTAGGGTGGTCTACATAACATTTTTCTTTCATCGTACATAAACCTTCAAGGATCTGTTCTTCTAACTCAGATGAAGAGTGTGCTCTAGAGGTCTGAACCCGTGAGTAGCCTTTTCTTTTCATCTTCCTGGACAAACTCTATTTTGTGCTGCTACCATTTGTTTCGATAATCGTTTGCGTACTTCCCAGTGTATCACCGTTCCCAACCTGTCACCTATAAAACTATCAACGAAAACTATCACTAATACTGTCAATGTAGGTATTTTCAGTTTTCAAGATTGGCTTGCCGGCTAGCTAGCAGGCTGGCTGGGTGGCAGGCTGGGTGGTAGGCTGGCTAGTTAACAGGTTGGCTAGGTATGTATGTGTCTCATGCTCTCGAGCTGTATGGCTGGAAATTGAAACATTTACACCGTATTATGTCTTAAATAAAAACAAAACAGGGTTTTTGTTTTACAAAATCCATCCGTAAATAGCTTTTTAGTGGGGGTCAATCTACAATCTACGTTAATTCTAAATTGGTCCCTCAATTTGTGCCCTGGTTCGTTTATGTTTTTTTTTTCAATCACTGGAACTTTTTATGATCATTCTTTTCCCTAATTCCTTAATTGATTACCCCCAGCACGACATGTGATCAAAAGACGTTAATCATATGTCAGTCTCTATTGAGTGACTAATTTTTTTTTTCATATTCTCTTTGAGCCAGTTCGTGGAATTTCCAGTAGTTTACAATCCGATTGCTTTACTCTTCCATTTTTCTCGTTTTTACCACCGATAATGATCACCATGATCCGGTGGCCCCAGAGTATCCCATCTCCCGGTAGGTCGTGGGTTCGATCCATGGCCGAGTCATACCAAAGACTTCAAAAATGGTAGTCGATGCCTCTCTTCTAAGCACTCAGCGTAAAGAGTAGGGTTGAGGCTGCCCGAACAAGGATGGACCCCGTCAAGCAATTTCGTCTAAGACATACCCGTAATGGACGCTTAATAAATGGACGTATTTGATTCGGGTCAGGAGCACAAATTTTCAGGTGACAATATGTATGATGTTGGGTATCACGTGTCAATCACGTTGGTTTGTTAATATCGATTCTATTTTTCTTCTACACACAATAAATAGATTTGTAGTATCAATCTAATCAAAATTAAATTAGACTTAATCAAACAAGGATCTCCTACATCCAAGCATCAATTTGATAAAATTTTTGACGATTCAAATGGTATACATTTGTGTGTTTGTGAGTGTACTTCAGTATTTCTGTCAACAAAACAATGCAAGTGGTTGGCAACCTTTGGAATATTTTCCGAATCTCCACACTCACAGCTGCACGCATTCGACGTTCGAAACGGCTCTTGAATAAATCGAAATAATGAAAAGGAATTCCCGTGAAAAAAAAAATTATAAGGAACCCACAACTTCGGCTTCATATTACTGTGGTATTATTGCAACTCGCATCACCTTGAGACAAGCTACAACCTTCAGTGAAAAATGGGTATTATTCAAAACACAATTAAGTAAATAATCCAAACAATTCATTTTATAGTAACAGATCTATTCATATCAAAGGAGTAGAGTCAACCGATCTGCATATGATAAATTTTTAACCCCTTCAGTACATTTTAATGAGGATATTTTTTAGATTATCTGTATAGATTCAAATATTTTAGCGTACTTAGAATCACTGTAGACTGCTTAAGAGTTCCTTCACTTGAAATGGAATTTTGGGCTTCCAGTACTCCAATCTCCAGTATCAAATTTCAGCTAACAAAACCCCCAAACTCCCCCCTATATCCTCGACGGGGCTTGACTGGCCATAAAAACAAACAAAACAAATCAAATGTTAGATTAGATTGAAGACGGAAAAATCCAAGTTGTAAATTCTCGCTGGGAGACGGACATAAAATATTTAGCAAAGAAAGGTGAAAAATTAAAAACCTTTTCAACTGCTAAAATGAAGTATCCAGGACGGCTATGCTGCTGCGAATTTGGATGGGTATAATTCTGTTTTTAAATTCCAACGTCTGCAGACTTTAACTAAGTTAAAATCTTTATATATAAGGGAAAGGTATGCTTCAGTGCTGCCTCACCGACCCCATCAGGTAGGAAAGGGAGAGAAAGACATCTCTACCCATGGAATATGCATCCGAATCTTTTCGAAAAATAAGAGAGAATTATGTTGGAAATTTTTTTTCTTTTCTCAGCGCTGCGAACATCCATTCCTAACTTACATGAACAGATTGGATGGGTGTCAAGAACCGGCGGAGCTCTTAGGCTACTGACCCACATCAGCGGTGGACAATCCCCCAGACCCCCTTCAACACGTCATGGGCCAGCATGGCAGGGCGTGGCCCATCACTCCCCATGGTTTGCACACTAAAAATTAAATCAGCCGTTCATTCTGGGACCTCGGTACCAAAAGGCCAAGCCACATCACTTGCTTTGGGTGATGGTGATGTGCTTCAAGGGCGACAATCCAAACACTACACCAAGAGAGCGTCCGTTCCTGCTGGGTCATCGGCCCCAAAAGACTCAGCCACATCACTTACTTGGGGTAAGGGTGATGTGCTCCCAAAGCGATAACCCAAATCCTTTACCAAGTAAACACCTTTTCCTAAGTCATCGGTCCAACAGCGACCATTTAAACACAGCCCTAAGACTGTCAACAAAAGGACAACTTTATATATAGACACCTACAACGTCAGAACACTGTCAACTGACATGCACCTAACCAATCTACGAAGTGAAATCAAAAATGTCAAATGGGACATCATAGGCATTAGCAAGGTAAGAAGACCCGGAGAAGAACTGATCGAATTGAAGAGCAGACATCTTCTTTACAGCTACGGAAAAGAGAAAGTAAACCAAAGTGGAGTAGGCTTTCTCATCAATAAGGACCTCAAAGACAATGCAACCGGCTTCAAAGCCGTCTCTGATCGAGTAGCTAGCATCACAATACAACTTTCAAAACGATACAAACTCAATATAATCCAAGTTTACACTCCCACTTCGCAATCAACCCAAGAGGAAATAGACAACTTCTATGATGACTTGAACTCCCTACTTCAAGATACCAGAAAACACGTCAATGTTATCATGGGAGACTTCAACGCACAGGTAGGACTAGGAAATGAAGATTGCGTCGGCAAATTTGGATACAAAGTACGGAACAAGAGAGGAGAAGATCTTGTAAACTTCGCAACGGCTAATGGATTCAAAATCGTGAACACTATTCAAGGAGGGACCCAATAGAAAATGAACTTGGAAGAGCCTCAATCACGAAAAAAAGAACGAAATAGACTACATCCTAACGGACAAAAACGATATCGTCAAGGACATCTAAGTCCTGAACCAAGTCAATGTAGGCAGCGACCACAGAATGATACGATGTAAAATACAAGTAAACACCAACAAAGAACGCACGAAAATGCTCCACGCAAAACTGCAGCCTCTAAACATACTAAAAGAGCACGCTTGATCTTTCAAACTCGAACTGAAAAACAGATTCAGAATTCTTACTGAACAAGACGACACCAACATCAACGAACTAAGCAACAAAATGACATCGTCAATAATTGAAGTCACCACAACATTCAAACCAATGAACACACAACCCATTTGCAAAATCTCAGATGAAACAAGAAATCTCATGGAAAAACGCAGAAACCTCAAGCCACCGACAACAAGAGAGAAAATTGAAGAGAATGAACTAAATGAATTAATCAAGAAAAACGAATAGAGGACAGAAGGAGATACACGACACCAATCATCGAATCGACTCTTGAAAGAGATCGGGGCTTCAAAGCTATAAACGAAGGTTTCAACTCAGGACGAAGGCAAATAACTAGCGTACTCGATGAAAATGGAAACCTAACAACGGACAGAGACAGGATTGTCGAACGTGCCAAGGAATTCTACCAAAAACTTTATTCGTCCAAACAAGGACTACAAAACAATGAGCGGGATACGCAAGACCCGGACCAGACAACATCACCATCGACTAACTCCGAAAAGCGGGTAATGTCATTACTAGGAAACTCACCGTCCCCTTCAACTTGTGTCTAAAACACAGTAAAGTCCCAGACGATTGGAACACTGCAATCATAATGCTTTTATATAAAAAAGGAAACCCGAAAGACCACAACAACTACAGACTTATCAGGACAGCACAGTACATCTGGGAAAAGACATGAGTCAGAGACATCATAGAATCCATTAAAAAAATCAAATGGCAATGGGCTGACCATGTTGCACGAATGGCAGACAACCGATGGACATTGCAACTCACGACATGGATCCCCTGAGATCACATGCAGAACCGAGGCCGGCAGAATATTAGATAGAGAGACAAGCTAGACGAGTTTAGGAAGTACTGGCTCTGCGACGCCCATGATAGAGAAGTGTGGCGAATCCTGGGGAAGGTCTATATCCAACGACAGACGTTAAAAGACTGATGATGATGATGATGATGATGATGATGATGATGATGAATGGTGTAGAAGAAATAGTTGTTGACCTTGACTTCTGGTGTGTAGTAGCTGTTCTGGTTTCTATTTTAATCAGAATCTAATCCTGAATCAAAATCCAATTGATTCCACCTGTCAAAACTCGGACCAACTGAGATAATTAGGCAAATCCATAATTGCATCATTTGGGTTGGGGTCTGTCGGAGCTTGAAATCAAAGTTGTTCGAATATACACTTCTAATAAATCATTGAAAATGAAACAAATTGTTACAAGGACCTAGGGTCACACATCAAAAGAAAATTAGATAATGTACATTTTAAGCTTCACCATTATGATATAATACATCCAAATTTCATGCTACAGTACTACCTAGGTTTCTCATATTCTCTACTCGTTCCTTGCATAAGAACAGCTGCTTTTAATCCTAACTCCCAAACTATTTCACAAGGAGCACAAATACATTGGTGTCATCGCATAAAACATTCACTGATCTAGTATGACTCACAAGGACTGAACGAAAAGCTTGTTGATTTATTATAAGATCAGCTTCTTTGTGCAATGTTGAGAGGTATTCTCTTTCAATCACAATGCCATTGAGTACTTGGATAGGTGTCATTGAGGAGCCAGTCACAATAATAGAAAACTGTTTCCTTGAAGCAGCTGTAAACACTAATTGGTCACAAACTTTGTTATCTGAGATTTATCATGGCTGCTGGTGTTAATCATTGATTTTGCTAGAAAAGGAGAGGATGCAGTCAGCTTGTGAATTCGAGATGAAGACTTTTCACGATCAGATCTTGTTGACAGTTTGATGCAAAAGTCAAAATATATATCTAAACCCAGTTTTGTTTTACCCTTTTCAATCAGTCTAAAACCAGTGCTTTTCTGGATCGATTGACTACCCACAATATTTCAGATTCATTGATTACAGATCTTTGAGTAGCTTGGCCATTCTGATCACATGTACTTTAGTGTATCTGAGATAATTCAAATGACCACCAACAGAATAATGGATCACGAGTTTGAACGTGTGAATGTGCAAGGGCCAATCGGGATCTCTTCCTGCTCTGAAAAATCGTGTTGCCAATAAAACTAGCCGAATAAAAACATCTAGTCACAAACGTGTAATTTTATTTTTAGTGACAAGTTGTTTCTTGACAGCATATTTTTAACACTCCCAAAGGCATCTTCATTACGTCACCTAAACCACTGTTCGTCATCAATTTCCCAATACAGTCAATAAAAGACATCAATTTATGCTTTCTGCCAAAAGCAGGGTAGAAATTTTACCACACGCTTGGCCGCCACTAAGTGACTTGAGTAGTAATTCTGAATAATTGCTGCTCATTTGTAAGAGCTGTGTAATCCTGTATAACTTTTTCTGTTGCTGACTGTATAAGGTGCATAATAGTCAATATTATGTCTGGTTCAGCAGGATTCATATTGGTGAAAAGCAAGTATGTCATATGCGTGGCTGAGTCTCTGGCAATTTTTGTATTGATCCCATATATTCAGGGATATTTGCATCCAATTATTCGGAAGAAATGGAAGTTATCGCTTTTGGCTCATTCAATAGACAGCAACATCCTTGCTAACACACAGCGGCATTGTTGGATTTGCAGGACCCTTATATCGATGCATCTGATTTTCAGGAGTTTTCAGAGAGCTTAGTTCTTCCTTGATCTTACGTCTAATATGAAAAGGATCATTAGAGCTTTTTTTCTGGATTTAGATGTTCTTGTGTCATTATCACTGCCATACTATGAGTTCGTCTCAATCCATTTGGTGATGAGTTTGGGCGATCTGCAACATCATGAAATTCGTAAAAACCTCATATTTATCGATAAGTAGAACCCCATTCTTTCTAGAAATAATGTTTCATGAGATTGTAAGAATAAAAAAAATGAACAAAAAAAAACCTAAAATAATGAAAAACTTTCTGAACAGTGAAATTTTTTTGCATTTCTTCTTTTCCAATTCAGAACCAATTTGAAATTAACAAAGGATTGAATAAAATTCTCACAGATTTAGTTTATTTTGGCCATAATCTCCATAGAAATGTAGTATTGTTGTTTTCCAAAAATCATTTTATTGAGATTTTATAAAAGTAATATATTCAGAGGATTTGAAAGAGAATCTCATGAGATTTTCTTACAAAATACCCTTCTCATGAGAAAATCCATTTGAAATTGAATACACCCCTAATTTATTTACTCAATTTCGTTTCATTAGCATATTTTGGGTGAAATTTAAAAATATGTGTAAACTGGGCTAACATTTCCCGATGCAATTTCTATCTTTTAAGTTTTCAAACCCGGTTTGATATGGTATACAAAGATTTTTAGTTGATATTTCTTTAGATTCTTTCCTTCATTAAAAACACAAAGTTTATTATGATATGATAAATTGATCCCATGTTACAGACGTTTTAATCGACGCGTTTTTTTTGCTACCAAAAATCCGTGATTGTTGCTATACAATTGCGGGGCTTGAAACGAATATTATCGATTTTCTGTTGATTTTTTATCCTTAGTTCTTGTAACAAATTGTTTCTGCTCAAAGTCTGCTTTCCAATTCATATATAATGAGTGTATATTCGGACATCCTTGAACCCCTATCTGTCCTTAGCCCAAATGACGTCGTTGTAGATTTTCCCAAATATCCCAGTTTTCCCCAAGCTCTGTCAGGTGGCATCAATTGGATTCTTATTCAAGACTTAATTCTGATAAATATTAGCTAAATAATAAAAAAAAGAAAAAAGGTGCACATCAAAAGTCAAGGTTCATTGTTATTTTCCAAGGTTTTCCTCAAAGTACAAGGCAACTTTGTTGAAAAAAACAGCGAATGGTGTAGACCCTCTCGCCTACTGGGTCCTGTGCGTAGATCCTTGCTTCGATAATCACCACTCTGATGCAACATGTAACATGCAAAGTCATACACGGTCTTATCCAAAAAATTTGAGCCCCGGACCGATTCAATTCGGGGTTGAAATTCTACATTTAATCCATCCCTTTAAATTTCCTTCCACCTTTTTTTTCTCATACTCAGACTTTTATCAACTTTAGGAAAATTGTAGTTTCGGGTCGACCGGACTGGTAACAGCACCGAAAATGGGCTTGGCGAGCCAAGATCAAACTCCCATCGGGGCAGTTTGTATTCAAGCCGCACTGAATCCATTGGGGAAAGGCATGATGTCTATCTATGGGTAAAAAAGCATAGGATGAAATGAGTGATACAACTTCAAGTGTATGTCACCTTTAGGTCTGATTCACATACAGCGAACGAGCCAGATAAGAAGTAATATCATTTAGCTCATACGAGTCATTGACTGACTGATAAACCGAAATTTTGAAAAGGGGGCTTTTAAGCAAGGGGCAGTTAAAAAAGGAGCTTTTAAAGAGAGAGCAGCTCTTTGTCTCAACATGAGATTTAATTAGCACATCTATGGTCAGACTTCTGGTTTGTTCTCTCTTTACAGATACATTTCTCTCTTTTTTTTGGTTATTTATCGCAATATCTAATCACATGAAGTGCTTTCAAAGCAATCGCCTGAAACATTATTGCACCAATCTTTGCCCTGATTCACTTATATAATAATGGATAGACTAAATGTCGGCGAATAGTCCGTTCGGAGAGTGTAATGGTTTGTACGTCTGTCTCACACGCAGAAGGTTCGAGCTGAGTGTGGAAAAATTCTTCTTTAGGGATGAATTCCCTTATGGATTCAGCTGCTTACTCTAAGCTGTCTGATTAAGTTGGTAGTGAGCCTTCAGTGGACTTTCATCCTGTCAAGGGGTTGATCATGAAAATTTGTAAGAATAAAGTCCTGGTCTCTACCAGACTCGAAACTTGCAAAGAAAACTGGGATTTCGTAACTGGCCGCATATACTCCAACGAGTGACTTTTGCCATTGAGTTGCAAGTTTATTGCGATTTCCTTCTCACAAAATGTTGATCTTTGCTTATTATCGGTGAGAGTATCAGTCTACGCAAATATAAGTACACATCTATGTTTTCTTATCTCTGAGATTATCATCTGCTTTGGGTAAGAAATCAAATTGAGCAACGACGAGCCTGGTTAGTACCTTGATGGGTGATCGTTTAGGAATACCAGGTGCCGTAAGCAAGAGTGATAAATTGAGTGATGCATTTATGGGTTTCTGTCGCCTCTAAGTCAATTTCTAATATCACAACTTGTGATATGAGAAACTGGGACAAGGATTGCTGATGCCATAGCAAGCGTAAGGGTAGAGCAGGGATTATGGAATTTTTTTTTGGTCAAGTTTCGGTAATTTACGGAGTGCAGCATCTCAGAATAATGAGAAAAAAAACATAAGTTAGAATATTTTCTTTTGTATTGTTCTCCCTTCAGAATCAATTATCAGGCACTGCAAGCTGATTTTATTTGATAATCCTGAAAGTCAGACGATAGATGTGCTAGTTCTTTCCTTGTGTGAATATCTAGCTAGGGCAGAGCTGCCAACTGTATTTTCAAGCTAACATCTGAAATTGAGTCGAAAGCATCTTAAAACACATAAAAACATATATATCCTCCAGGTATATATTTTCAATCTAGGAAATACATTATATACTAGTAAGGATGCCCAGTATTGCCCGAAGAAAACAGAACCTTAAATTAACAACACTACGAAAAATGTTGTTTTTTTTATTCCATCTCAACCAACCCAAAACAACAAATGGAAAAAAAACTATTATTTACACGGGGACGTAAATATTTACTTCCAATATGCACTGTTTACTGATAGTCGTAGATTGATGGCCTTGCTAAAGTAGTGATAGTGAAAGAAGTGTACGTTTCAATGGACTTACCACTAGTAACACTAACACAGCCTATCACTGTTGTATTGCCTCCCACCAAAAAAATATCCGACCAATAACACGAATTGATTTTGATAAAAGAAGTATGTGAGCCATTCGCAAGAAGAATAAATGACAAAAATCCTTTGAATTATTTTCCCAATGTTTCAAAGATTGGCTAGAGTAAGACCTCTAGTGACTTCGATTGACCTCAAAGGTGAGCCCATGCTAGAAGTCGATTTTTATTGATTCTCCATGCCAAATGTCAGGTCAATCGACCTTGAAGTTTTTGCAGATAAGAAACACGAACAAATAAAAGATTCAATAGATTAATGATAAATTAAACATGATTTTAATTTTAAACATTCATTTTATCAAAAGTATTACTTGAAAAAACATCTAAATAGCAATGTATGTCACCTAAAAGCTGCCCCAAACATCTTGATTTATGTGAAAAACATCTGAATGAGCAACACTGAGCAAGGGACTCAACTCACATTTCGTTATGTCTGCCCGTCATTTAATCAGTGACGGCAATCGATGTTAGAGATGCTCGCGCATCTAAAAATACACTTCACAAAAAGAGAATAAATCTACAAGCAAGGAAATATTGTTTGTTCTCCAGCGGTGAATTCATTTGATTCAATTTTCTACGCAAGTGAGCACAGAGAATACTTCATTTTTTTTTATGATAGCCACGGTATTGTGGATAGTAAAACCAAGCGAGCCTGGAGGTTGTTTCTTTGTCTTATTGATTTTAAAGAAAACGGGTCTGGATAGTCACTCAGTAGAAACCGTCATGCAACGAATGTCTTTTGTCAGCCCGTCGTGTTGGGGGTGATCAATTAAAAGTCAGAAAAAGGGGGAACAATGAATTGCTTACTCCTGTCACTTTCAGATCACGAAAAGTCCGAATATGAAAAAAAAACAAAACAAACAAAACAAGCGTGAATCCTGTTGGACACAAACTAAGGGGTCAAATTTCCGTAAACTCTCGGTTCGAATTGAACCCCAACTAAAAACCTATTTAGGAAAATGATTTAGAAAAACAAAACAAAACAAAAAAGTTTTATTCTAGACATAATAAGGAGTAAATGTTCAAACTCTTTCTAAGTTCCTTGGTGCGACCGGTATGGGGGTTACATACATACATAGCAGCCTGCCAGACCAGCTTAAATTTGAAGAAATCTCTGTTGACAGTTCTGGTGTCAGTTTGTGGTTAAAGGTTACTAACAATATTTAATATTAGGCCAGCAAAACATTCTGCAACAAATGGCAACACAACAAACTGAAGAATATTCCAGAAGCGCTAGGATGAAGACGCAGGCGTCCGTTGTCAGTTATCCCCAGGGAGGGGGGGGGCAAAACCAAATATTTCCCCGGTTGGACATTTCTGATGATGTTGGCCAAAAGAATATGTTTGGAATATATATTTGTGGCAACCCTATCACATGACATTTCATTCGTAAAGATGTTGCTTACAACATTGAGTTAGTGATACATGAAACAATTTTACTGATTCATTGATTGCAAAGTTCCAACTTTCAAGCCCTCTCGATCTCGATGAGAAGGCCTAATCAGGGGAGGTGTTTACGCCCTCCAAAACGGGCGCCCATGAATGAAGATATCTACTGATGCAATGGACAGTGTAACTTTTCAGCTCGTTTCTCAACATTGAACTCTTCCACTTAAAAATAACAATTTTAATGATGAAGCACATCCTACCACGATGTGGAATAAAGGACTCTTACACTGAAACGAGTCCATTAGCTTTTGTTCTGGATATCATCTCATAGAAATTCAAATATACTTTTGATTTTTACACGTGGATTTGCAAATTATACAAATGGAACTTCATATCTATCAGTAACAGCCCCTTCATTTCAGACCACTGACAATTTCTCTCTTTCTAATTAAAATGCATTACTATAATTAGATGCAATGCATTTTTATAACAGTTATGTTATACACTTCTATAATGAAATTATCTGTAATGCATTTTTGTTGTAAAACTATTTGCAATGCAATTTTATAATGAATTATTTGTGATACATTTCTATTATCGAATCATTTACCACCCATTTCTATAATAGAATAATTTGCAGTGCATTTCTATAAGAAAAATATTTGCAATGCATTTCTATGATAAAATTATTTTTAATATATTTCTATGATAACCTTATTTGTAATGCATTTCTATAATAAGATCACCAGCAATTTACTTACGAATCAATTTCTTTTAATAACATGTAAAAGAAAGAAGTGATCAATGATTAATTCAATTGTCTTGCCTTTTGTTTGGGGTGATCACAAAAAGCCTGAGTTCTGTCAGACACGAATTAATTTCCCATTTTAGCGAAAGTTTACATTACAAATGCTCCCCCCCCAAACTATTCAAGGATGGGTAATTTTAAAAAGAAAAAAGTGTTTTTCGTACACATGAGAAGGAGTAAATGTATAAATTTTCAGCCCTCTAGCTCCATTGGTGAGCTATGTATGCATGATATGTACATAAATACAAGCATAGCCAGCCAGTTAGCCATCAAGAGTAACTCGAAAGAAACCAATGTTGACAGTTTTAATGATAGTCTTAGCTGACAGTTTATAATATATATATATACTAGTTCTATTAGATCATTAGCATCTACACCAAAACCCACACCGTAGGTTCTTGGTAAGTGTCAGTGGAATGTATTGAGTTAAGTATATTAGGAGATTTTAGAATCATCGTCATCATCATCAGTCTGTTAGCGTCTGTCGTTGGACGTAGACTTCCCCAAGATCCGCCAGACCTCTTTATCTATTTATCTGGCTCATGACGCCATCTTACTTTCTGTCGTCCATAGCCTCCCACCTTATCTATTTGTATTCATATTGTGGGATGTGATGTCCAGTGATTATCTGATATTCTTGCAGCATCTCCAGCCCATTGCCATTTGTGTTTTCGAACAGTTTTTATGATGTCCTGGACTCCTTTTTTCCCCTGATATACTGTGTTGTCTTATGATCTTTCCATGTGAGGTTGAGCATGATTCTCTCATGTACACATATCATGGTTCTCAGTTTGAGGTTCAAACTTTTGGTTAGGTTCAATGTTTCAGCTCCTTAGGTGACTATCAGTAGGATACATTGATTGTATACCCTTCTTTTTAGGACCGGTAGGATTTTTTTTTTTTCAAGTCGAGCTTCTCTCCCAAAAGCTTGCCAATCAGGTGTGATTCTTCGCTTTAACTCTTCTTCTTTTTTTGATGACTTCATGGAGACTCGCTGTCCTGGGTAGATGTAGAGGTCTACTTCAGCTCAGCATTTCCAATTTCGATCGTTGTGTCTTTGTCGGCAAGGCAAGTCAAATTTTCTTATTCAATCCCTTGAATGAGTGACGAGTAAAATTAGAAGAGCATAACGGCCCAATTCTCCCCCTTTGATCAACATTTTATCAGAAGGGCAAATTGGGGGGGGGGGTACACAGAGGTGCAGCGTATACATATTTCTCAATTTCAAATCACTTCGAATGTTAAATGTTTACATTATTGTATACGTAGTTCCCAAAACCTAGCCGTACCATATACCTACTTCCCAAGTCACTGTGCTATCATTGCCGGCAAAATAAGGTCAGATTCAATCAACTCTGAAGATCAAATATTTAGGTTGGAGTATTTAAAGTCATCTTTCTAATTTGACTGGCTGAACACTTTACGGTCTCAATTTGATTAGACCAGGACAGTGCCATTCCAAAGGTGCATGTTTGTTTGAGGACTTTATGGTGTGGGAAGCAGCCTGCCATAATTGTCATGTAAAATAGTTTTCCAGTCCTTCGTTCGAAACAATGGCTTCTAAGTATTTCAGCTGATTCTCTCCTTGCCTTTTATATCTAAATTTAGATCATTTTAATGTTTATTTTATCTTATTAGATTTTTTGAGAACTGCTGATCCAAACAACTTTGACACTGCCATGCCTTATGTGCTGAATGATATATCTGGCGAATGACGACTTCGTACAACATCCAGTAGTGGTGGGATCACAGGGCGCAGATATTTCTTCAATTATTGTTAGATGACTGGAACACTTGCTTGATAGCAAAACTTTTAGAAGTACCCAAAAGATCAACTTGTTTGAGTCAGTCGTGGAGTCGAAGCCTGCGTAAGGACATCACTAGCAGCATACTTTTCAATAAATAACATATGTCCAGTATAATTGCTTTTTTGGGTTTATTCTGAGCTTTCCTATCGATTCTATTGTTTAGTGCCTTGACTAAGACACAAGAACAAATCAAGTGTTATGTTCAGAAAGTTTCTGTTGTTCTTGGATAGAATCACTTTTGGGTCTAATCTTTGAGCAGTCGAACGTTAACATCAAGTAAAAATTTTGAACGTCTTGTGAAAATACGATTATGAAAGCCATGGAAAAAGGGACATTAAGTCAGTCACCCGTATAAACAAGTGACCATCGAATTTTCTTTGGTGAAAGTAAACATCAAAATTTATCATAACAAAAATTAATCGTAGCGACAACAAAGTTCTTGCCAGATCTATCTATCTCTATCCCTACCTCTCTATTTATATCTCTATATATCTATCCCTTCCCCTTCCACATGACTTATATTTACTATGCTTGTAGTGGGAGCAAAAAGTATCCGATACATAGAAAAAAAAAACGTACTAATACATTTTCAAAATTTACAGAATTTAGAACAAAGATTTCTGATCTTTACACATAACCTTTCTATGTATCTTTTTCATCCCGATCTTTTTTAATTTTTGTCCAAATTTTATCGATTCTGAAGCTGTAGAAGGATGTTAGAGAGAATATTTTAGAGTGTATCGGATACTTTTCAATGTTCGAACATCACGCTTGCCCAATGAATGTGATCTTTTTTTAGAATGAGCTTTGTCAGTGAATAAAGATCCATAAACAAGAATTATGTTCAACAAGCTTGTTAACAACAAAGCGAATTATTATAGTTCTAGGTTTTACAACTTCTGGAACAATTTCCCAATTTTCACACCTGCGCACACTCGTTGAAATGTTAGAAATAGTACACGAATAAAAGGAAATTCAAGAAAGAAACATTCTGGTGAAGATTTAGGTAAGAAAATGTCTGGATGTCGATGGAAACTAAAGAGGAGAGCAGAAATTCCGTAAAAGTGTCACATGACATCAGGTGAAATGTCATTCGAAAATTTTTGCCACTTTGACCCGAGTTGACTCCGGGCTCTGGATTTTATGTTTGATCCTTAACCCTTCGTTGGACAAAGCAATCATTGTTGTTGCTGGTTAATTTTTTGATTCCAAAGATCAATATGGCAGTATGGATAATGGTCTGTTCAACCTTCACAGGCCCGAAGATGGCTGTAGAATGAAAACATATTCTATAATTTTACAAAAATAAAAAAGTAGTATCCATGCAATCGTCAAATGCATAAATTTAATCCTAAAAAATACTCTAAAGAATTCGACATTTACATGATCATACATAAAGGTTAGTGTATTCATGTCTCCAAATGTTGTTTCCCTTTATTTACATATCTATCGATCAGGTTGGGGAGATAATTCAGTAAACCAAAATCGATGATACAAATGATAAAGGAATCTCATTTGTAACATCAACCCCAGCTTTCCAAATTGTGTCTTCAATCTAATCGGATGAATTTTAATGCACATCCATTCACTGATCACATTATCTATCTATATATCTACCTATCCATGATTACAGTAGACTTCCTTTAGTAAAGCATCCGTTATATCAAATTGAGAAATACAACATGTGAATAAAAAAAATACAACGAACAAATTATTATCAATATTTTTTACACTGTTAATATATCACTCGCCCTAGACATTGCCAATGGAATAAACAATAAAAAAAATCGAACCTGCCACCGATAGGGTAGTCGCTTCAATGTAGCAATGCACGGAGCATAGAACCAAGCAGCCGCCGGTAATACAGAGGCCCCAATAGATGTGTTCACACCGAATTCTCATCTCGTTTATTCTCGGTCTGTTTGTCTCTTTCAACGCTACAGATATGTAGCTTTCACACCGAATACGTTGGAGCAGCTATCCTATCCTTATCTAAGGCGATAGATATATTAACCGTGTAAAGACAGGAGATCATCTTAAATAAATTTCTATTATAATGCAATTTATAGATCATTCAATCGGACCAAACATGTCCATTTCTTAATATATAGAGAGACTTCATCAATGGTAGAACTTTTTCTCACACAAGAAGATGCCCCAAGTAGATGGGACACCATTTTTTGCTCGCAAAGCTATTGATGGTGGATTTATGTTCCACATCAAACTTATAACCTCTAAAAGTAAACAAACACAACCCACAGCACACATTATTAAAGATTGGAATTCCTCCCGAAACATGTCTAGACCATTAATGAAAACCTTTACAGATAAATAAACCTAACTTCCGTACACTTTACTCCCGAGTCTGTCTCACTCACTCTCTCTCTATATATCTATATCTATCACTCTCTCTCTCTCTCTCTCTCTCTCTCTATATATATATATATATATATATATATATATATATATGTGTGTGTGTGTGTGTGTGTGTGTGTGTATAAAATACCTGTGTATATTTGAATGGAATCATTTTTATGCAAAAAAAACAAAAAAACAAACAATATCCTAATTTGTTCTGGAGGAAGAGATCATTGTTTAAAATAGTGGGTAGGAGATATTTTATCAGCGGAATTGTTACCTTTAATTGAGAAAGACGATTATCACTGACAGAAAATTACACAGTAAATATATTTATATACGTATGTTTCTGTGCGTGCATGTATATATACATATACAATCGCGCACGGACATATATATATATAAATATATATATATATATATATATATATATATATATGTGTATATATATATATATATATATGTGTGTGTGTGTGTGTGTGTGTGTATGTGTGTGTGTGTGTGTGTATGCTTATCTCTATTGAAAACGGCATCGTTATCATCTACCGGAAACTAATTGTCTACTGGAGGGAGATGAATATGAATTTCATGACGTATTGCGTAGAAACAATTCATTGTGGTTCTATCTGTCGATCATTTGCATTTTGGGTGAAGGCTGTCAACGAGAAAGCAAAATTTTTGGTTTCATAGATTGCATTTTGCATTCTTTGTCTGGAATTTCTTACTAACAACCCGTACCCTCACTCCCAACGACCACACGGCCACCTGAACCGTGTCCAATCGTATTGTCGCATCTTCCAAGAGATAACTGATATTAATTGAGTTGATATATCTTTCACGTGTGTTTGTTTTGTCAATGTATTTGTTGATTAGTATAATTGTCAATATTTTCCCCTTCTTCTTCCTTTTTTTATCACCTTTCCTCTTCCCTCTTCCCTCTTCTTCCTCTTTTTTTTGCGCTGTTTTTTTTTTTGTTACTATTGTTGCTGCTGTTGTTGTTATTTCTTTTTCTACTTCTTCTTTGCTCTTCTTCTTTCGGTGTCTCCTTTTTCTTGTTCTAGTTATTGTTGTTCTCCTTCTTCCACATCATCATCATCATCATCATCATCATCATCATCATTCTTTCCCTCTTCCATTTGAATTTTCTCTTTCAGGCAATGATTACTCTTCTCCTTCTTCTTCTTCTTCTTTTTCAGTAAGAAAGTTGAGAAGGAAATAGAGAGAGGGAGAGAGAGCACCTCAGACTGATAGACAGACAAACCATGGGTAAACTAAGAATTCAACAAAATGGAAGAGACGAGGAGGAAATGTTGATGGTTGATCGATTAACAACACGGAAAATGGACTGGGCGAGCCAAGTTCAAACCCCGGCTCCGACTTGGACTGACACAAGTGTCAGTGGGCATGAATCCAGCTCCTTTCTCCAGCCATGAGTATGATGAAGTGATTGAACCTACCTCGGGTGCTCGTCACCTCCAAGTCTATTCCACAAATCGCAAAAAAGTCGAAGAACTCTGCGACGAAGAGGAAATTGTGATATGGGATGCCTGGGCCAGCATAAGGGTACTTGCTATTCACTTAAAGAGAAAAGAAAAATTAAAACAAAAGAAGGGTGAAATAGCAACAACATAATCGAGAGAAAAAGATTAGCCTGAAAGTCAGACCACTGATGCACGATTTATTTTCTTGTGTGCAGATTTAGGAGAGATTGTAACTTCATTTTCATCTAAAATTGAGTCAAAAACGTCTCAAAACGCTTAGAACCACCAACATATCCCAGATATATACCTGAAATCTAGGAAACATACTACATATTATCGATAAATCAAATTCATTTATTCTTCAACATTTATTTTATTAAAATATCACTTATTTACTGAAAATATTACCTACATAACCACTATAAATCAGATAAGAATATCTTTTTAAAAAAACTCGTTTAAATAACAATTCTGAAATGTAACCAAAAACATCTAGATTCAGATGAGAAACATCTAAATTGGCAACACTTAGTAATGAACGTTGCCCTCATTTCAGTATGTCAGTTCGTGAGAGCAGTCGATGCTTTAGATGCTAGCACATCTAAAAAAAACGTGTTGGATCAACGTGAGAGATGAGTTCAATCGATCATTCACTTATTTCCTGAATGTGAATTCATTAATTGAAAGCGATCAGCTGTCACAGTCATCGAACAGACACCGCAACGCCTATCCCAGAATACACCTGGCAGCCTCGCGTCTAATAGAATTATTAAATGGCTGATCAGACATCGGGGTTTGTGTATTTTTAAAAATGGAGGTGACGTCTCAGTTCTCTTAATTAAACTCAAATACAGTTTTCTTTTCCTTCGTCTCTGATCTACTGCCTGTCTTTTAAAAGCTAAACTTCTGTTTGTCACGACGCTTGAAGTTTTGACGGAGCTGTTTCTGTGATGTGGATTTGTATATCTTTACAAGGAATTCGAAAAAATCAATCCTGAGTGTCACCTTCACCAACGAAGTTTTTCTGTCTGTCCGTCCACACGATATCTCTGAAAGTTCCGAATGAATTCCAATTAAATTTTGTAGATAGGTTGATAATAAGATATGGAAGAAATGATTAGTTTTTTGGGTGGATACATACTGAGTTCCCTCTCATGACAATAATGTTGGCAAAGGTATACGCTCCCTGGGTGATTTCTAGTCATTTTATGTTTATTTCCTTTTTCGATTTTATCAATGCAAACGCATTCATTCATATGTCTATGTATCAATGGAATCATCGATCGAAACAATGAAATATGATGTACATATCTATATCTATACCTATCTATATCTATCTATCTATCTATCTATCTATCTATCTATCTATCTATCTATCTATCTATCTATATATATATATATATATATATATATATATATATATACTAGAATCTTATGGACGTACATTCCCCACACTCACATATATAAAGGTATAAAAGTAGTTCTACAGTTATTATTGAAAAGGTACAGATGTTCGGTTCTTTATTATCAAATCATCGGAGCCCCCTTAATCTCATCTACGACCAGCAATTTGGCTACGGATTCTTCTCTCTTTACACCTCTCTCTCTGTTCGAATGCTCACATTTAGGGGGCTACAACTGGGCGCCATTTTGAAACAATTCTGTGTTTTGGTGGGATCGCTGTGATCATTTTGGCCTTTTGTTATTTGATTAAAGATCTATTTTTGAGAGATTTTCTCTGATAATTTCAGACAATTTTTTTAGTTAATCATTTCTGGTAAATGCGCGGGCTAAAGTGATTCATTTATGTAAGGAACGGATATTTCTTTCATTACTTATGACTCACACATCATTCTTCGGGTATTTCCTTGGTCCAATTGTTTCGAGTATGTCATCCTTATCGTGACTTAATGATACTTCAGTAATGATGCATAACTTGGTAATCATCTGCCTGTTCTAATCAATTAATAACAATTCATCTCATACAAATTATCACATACCTGTGAATTTTTCTCACTAGGAGATATGTAAAAAGGGCAAGAGAGAGAGAGAGAGAGAGAGAGAGAGAGAGAGAGAGAGAGAGAGGGAGAGAGAGAGAGAGAGAGAGAGAGAGGGAAATTTTGAAAGAATTCTAATGTTATGCCAATTTCGGATCATTCTTACTCTTTTTTATTTTAGGAAATAGATATATATGTATGATCCAAAAGAATGATTATAAATATGTAAATAGATTAAACAATAAGAGACGATGGGGCTGCCACAGGAATTGAATCCGTGACCGATTATTTATGTTATGTAATTGTCACGTTGAAAGAGACAAATAGAGAAGATATGGACCGAGAATAAACGAAATGAAAATCTGAGAATTAAACAGTTACTTGGGCCTTTGCATTACTGGCAGCTGTTTAGCCCTATTGTAAGAGCAACACAACGTTGAAACGGCTACCCAATCGGTTGGAGGTTTGATTCCTGTAGCAGACCCATTTTGTTCAATTGCTCATTGTATTTACGGTGTTTAGGCCAAATGATACATCACTGTGTAATAACGGTTGATCATTTCAAATAAGAGTTTCAATATGATATAACAGAATCTATAATCATACTTTTTTCTCTAAATGGACTGATTTCTACTATATTTTGTACTATTCTCTATACTCTGAGGGAAGCAACACTTTCCCCTGAATTTATACTCCCTAACCATTCGGATTTCTTTTAATTCAGAACTTCAAATTCCCACCCATTTTAATAATAGGGACATATAATAACAGTCCAGCAATGAGCAGCCAGTACCAGTTTCTAGCCACTTATTGCATAGTCGATCGATTCAAACCACCCAGTTTACACAAAGTTCCCTAATTCAATAAAAGACTGGAATCAGATTGAAACTTTCTGTTCATATCCAATAGCCACAACGATCAGTGTTTACGATATTACGAACGATTCGGCGATTTAATACACAAAGTTCAGATTCCAACCCCATCGATTAAGTCGATAATTTTCTACTAATTTGCTCTGAGAATTGATCCAGGTCCGTTGGGCTTGGTCAATTTGAACTGCGTATTTCTGGTGAAGATCAACAGAGATTCAGAATGAGTGAATGTTAACTCTTGGGGTTACTGATGAGAGATTACATCGTTTCTTCTCTTGCTGGTTATCGTTCTTTTCTCTCACTAATATCTTGGCCAATATATATATATATAAATATATATATATATATATATATATATATATATATATATATATATATATATATATATATATATATATATATATATATATATATAAGTAATGGATCCGACAAAATAATTATGAATGCATTATATCATTTGGAACCCTATTTGAAAGGGCCTTCCGTTATCACATGGAAAATGCTTAACTTGGATTACTCAGTATAAGTAAAACAAAAAAGTAATGAATATTTAAATAATATAACGCACTTATACATACACATATACACACATACACACACACACACATATATACACACACACAGAGACACACACACACACACACACACACACACATATATATATATATATATATATATTGTAGCAAAGGATTCGCTACACAAGAGGTTTATGTTTCCGCTCTGTTTGGGCTTCTTCATGGGATTCGCCTGGAAAAGCGCAAACAAGGTAGTAACGCAAACGTGTACGTCTAGACAATCCTTTACTTTATCATACTGAAGCTCTACTCTAACTCAACTAAATGTCTAATGTTGAATGTATGGAGTATTCTATTACATAAATGCATCAGACATCCGATAATGTATCCCTAAGTTGTATTATATAATATATATATATATATATATATATATATATATATATATATATATATATATATATATATATAACATTTTGCTTGTACGTTCATCAAGTTTCAGGTGAGTTACAAAATCTGTTGATTGGGGTAGAACATAGGGCCAAAGACAAACAAAACAAAGATAGATGTATTTAAGGAATAAATTTATCAAGGACGGATAATTAACTTGGAAAAAAAAAAAGCAAAATGAAACGAAGCATAAATGTTGGAAAGTATTGAAATGAATAGAGACATATTGGAAAACATTTTGCCAATATGCTTGAAATGTAAAGTATCCTATGAAGGTATAATACCAGCCATGACGGGCAGATACAAAAGATAGAAACAAACAAAATAAGCTGAAAATTACATAAATCACATGACTTGATAAATTGGAAAACCCAGTAATGCAGAATAACGATTCCAAACGCGCTTTTGGAAATAGATATACGGAAATAATTTGTTTTTCCGATTTGTCAAATCCTTTGAATTACACATTGTCGGAAATACCATTCAACTTATGTACACACACACACACACACACACACACATATATATATATATATATATATATATATATATATGTGTGTGTGTGTGTGTGTGTGTATACATATATGTATATACATACATATTCAGGAATGAAATACATACAACTTCAATTTATCAATTAATTTTGTACACGATTCTTGTAGAAAAGCTTTTAAAATTTCAACAAAAACTTCCAAATTGATAAAGAAAGCATAATTAAGGAAGTAAAAAGGGGAAAACTGCTGAACCCTGGCTAAAGAAAAGTACACTGTAAGAATTGCCAAGGAAATTATATCGTTGGACTTTCTGGATCTCTGGAAGACAAACGTGTCTACGAACATCACAGACCATTGACGTCACATGACTACCTAAATGCCTTCGTTAATCATCGAAATATAATTTCGACCTAAGGAAGGCATGATTGATAAGCGGGGAACCAAATAGAACAAAAAGAAATGTATAATCTGCATCAGTCCAAGTTGGTAGGAAAATTGAACACAGACGAGAATTTTTCAACACATCCCCTCAATTATACGAATTAATACAGGAAAACATATATCAACCAATAAGATAGATCTTAATCAGTATGAAGTAGGCTAAACACCTTTTAAGTCTCTCATTCAAAAGTGATGACACACAGACCAAACACACCATACTCGACAAACACAACCCATGGACACACTGTACAATACGCACACACTGCACACCACGTACACCACACACTACATACACAGTAACACAAAAACATAACCCTGAGGATCCTTGATAACCTTTGTCCATCCCATCCAGTTGAATGGATCCATTTTAGTATCGTTGTTTCTTTGCAAAAATAAAATACTTGATGTTTGCCGCTCATGCATTACAATAGTATGAGACGTTGTTACTCGAAATGAACAAACATTTCAATATTGTTACTTTATTGTTCCTTTATATTTGTTACTTTTGATAAAGCCAAAAAGCGAAACGTGTTTGTAAATAAATTTAATTCAAATCAAACTATTTTCCTTATTGTCAACTAAATACATAGATACATATATATATTCATAGATACACACACACACACATGCATACACACATACACACTTGCAAGCACACATATATATACATGCATTAGAAAGGTACATATATGTATAAAAATACACACACATACATATGTATGTACGTCTAATTCTTTTTATTTGAACCGACATTCCGTTTTTAAACACTGAATTTACTAGATGACCCGGGCAGCGTAAATATATTGGACTCTTGCAACAATACGCGGCTTCAAAAATTGAATATGTATCAATAATAATTTGGATAAGTGAAGGGATATGTTGGAAACTCTTAGCATTTGAATATATATATATATATATATATATATATATATATATATATATATATGTAATTCACCTATGTCGTCAAAAAATGATGGAAGTATTAAATTGAGGTCGAACTGCTGCTGCCACAGCTTTCCAGCTTTTATTGGGTTGGTGCTGCATGCCTTCAGATCTAACAAGAACAGGTCTAATGAAAGATAGTATCTTAGTTGGCCCTAGATGCAGCTCATAGCAAGAAGGGCGGTGGTCATCCAATAGGTTCGGGAGGGTGCAAATAAAAGATCACAGCCTTGCTAAAATAGTGGTAGATAATTGTTAAAAAGACAAAAAACGGCAATATTGACCAAAAACCCAGAAAAAGATATTCAAAATTGTCAAAACCTTGCAAAAAAAATGACCCAAATGTTTAGGCATTGCGTTCACTGGGTTGGAGGTGAAGGCTAGATATTGTGATGGATAAAATGCCACAAATTATACGGACCTGCCCTGGTACAGTGCAGTTTGTGATAATAGGGTTCGTGATATACGACGGATGGATGATGGACCTCAATTGTTTACCATGAAATCTCTCAGTCGTCAAGAAAAGTATAAATTAAAAAGAATTTCATCAATAGACTTGCGTAAACCTTTCAACGCAACAAGTTTTTTTTTCATCATAGTTACACTCTCCATTGTGTAATCCGTATCCTTGAGACCACCATCGAGATGATAAACTTTGTCATGTAGTTACATTAGAGAAGTATAGGGAGTGAAGTTTAGATAGAAAATCCTTGTATTTAGCAGTTGTTGCCCCCAGGGATGCTATCTACGAAAAGCAGTCTTCGGTTCATTATCATCCGTCCTTGAATATCGCCCATTCTTAATCAGTGGATATCGCAGCTTGTTTTTAACACTCAGCTTTCTCTGACCCCAACTCTTGCTTTATAATGGGGAAGGACTGTATTCATGAGGATTCACTGTTAGAAGTGGAAGCAACCCAGCTCTTGAGAAAGGTTAGAAATTGCTGGCTCAATAATCATCGTTCACCTCTTGATTTTCACATGACATGGACTGGATCACCTATAGTTGACACGAGAAACTACCTCGACGCCGATGAAATGATATACGATATTATAAGATATTGTGGATAGAATTGCAGATCAAGTGATTTTTCTTACAAGACGATATTTAGTCGCAAAATCACTTCACTACCATGAATATCCTTTATTTATATAATTTGATTTATGGTAAAATCGATTTCACTTAGTCGTAATTTTCAGGAAACGAAACGGAGTTAATCGAAGATACTCTAGGAGGCTCAACCTTTAAGAACAAGAAGATTCCTTTAGTTCCCAAAAGAAGCATCCTCCCGATATGGAGCTGAAACCTGGAATCTAACCAAAAGGTTGACCTGCAAACTGAGAATCATGTAACATGCACATGAAATGATCATGCACAACTTCACACGGAAAGATCAAAAAACAGCACTATATATCAGGGGAAAAACAGAAGTCTTAGACATCATCAGAAAACTCAAATGGCAATCGGCTGGTCATGTTGTAAGAACAGGAGACAACCGATGGGCGTCACGACTTACAACATGGATCCCCAGAAATCGCATGCGCGACCGAGGCCCAGCAGAATACAAGTAGAGATACCGACTAGACAAATTCAATGATTATTGACTCCATGATGCCCATAATAGAGAGGTGTGGTGAATCCCAAGGGAAGGTCTATGTCCTGCAACGGACGTTAGAAGGCTGCTGCTGATGATTATGATGATGTAGCAACGGATTCATTCATTGGTTATCATATATTCTCTCAAAAACATAACAGTAAGTGCCCTCACGCCGGCCACGGCTACAGTTGTCTGGGCTTCACCTATAACAAGTTTCTCCTCGTCTCATCTTTTCTCCAAGGTTATAGTGACATGTGAAATAGGCAAAGAGGAATCGATCACTCAACCATACACTATTTCACCCATCGCTGGGAGGAGAAATTGGATTTATTGCCTTCCCAAGGGTATCAGTGTCAATCACAATATAAGTTGGAGTTTGAACTCGACTCGCCCAGTACATTCTCAGCGTTTTCAAGCGATCGGCCACAGGCAATCCCCTCAAATATAATAGTCTCATGATTCAATCTCAAATATCGGCCATATAATCCTGACATAGTAAGCGTATGTTCCATTTATACGGCTTTTCCCGAAAACGGATAGTTATTCTTGGAATTGAATGGGCTCAATTTGCTAGAGCTGGGGATTGAATGAAATAGTTATAGAAAACAAAATTCAATTTTTTGAAGCCACAATAATACTTGGAATTTAATTGAAATAACGTATGCATTTTATATACATATATCTTATACGCATATATCTTGTATATTTATATCCTCATTGAAAAATGCGTTAATCTCTACCATGTTTTAGCAGCAAACCTTTCTATCATGTCTTTCCGTCTTGTGTCAGGTCTTTTTCTACTGCATTTACTGTTCCATGGGCATCAATACATTAGACTTTCGCACCATCTGTTGTCCCTTCTCGGATCCATGTTGATTTACACCAAACGGCTTTTTCCATTGCTCTCTCTCTCTCTCTCTCTCTGTTCGTGTCCTATTCTTTGTTTGTTTTTAAGAGGTTTTATAAGTTTCAATGTTTAGTGCTTGTACATCATATCTGCTATAATGCAGTGATTGCAGACTTGATATTTCGAACATATTAGCAATTTGCTTTTCAGAGCGTCTCTATTTATACCCAATGCTTTCCAGCCAATCGTTATTCGTCTTTTTTCAATTCCTTGTTCTTTCTCTAGCTCTATCACCTGAACTACGTAAATGAAATCTTGAACTTCTTCCAAGACATTACCGTCTATTTGTATGGTCTTTTTCGGGATTTTATCACAGAACTTTACTTTGTTCTGTTCATCTTAAACCCTATTGTGCGACTTCTCTATTCAGATCGCTTAAAATTTTTGTAGATCCTCCTCCTTGTCTGCTACTAATGTTATATCATCTCAGTAAATAAAAATGATTGAATGTTCTCTCTCTATGTTCATTCCCACGTTTTCTCATCCCGTTTTCCGAAAAGTGCTTTCAAGGCTCGCTGTTTTCGGGATATTATATCCTCTTGTTCCCTTTTCCAATCTTTATGAAGTCCTATTGTTGCAATGTCATTTTTGTATATATTCTCAATTACTTTAAAATAATTCTTTATTGTCTTGTCGGTTGGGTATTTTTTTTGGCAAACCCAATTTGGTATTGGGCATTCTGGTGAGAGAATTTGGGCGTCGAACCTATTTTAATGTAAGTCAATTTGGCGACTGGCGTTTTAGCGTAAGGAAACAAATGCTGGTTGATTCGTCATTATTATAAAAAAAAACCCTGCAAAATTAACTTTACACGAAAAATATTTCGTGCTGATAAAACGTGTAGTTGAAAAAATTAAACTTATTGAGATTTATTCACAAATTTCAGTTTATTTGGGGTAGATTGAATAATAGAACTTTTTAGAGTTGCTGATAATTTAGTTATTGACTATTTACCTTTGATTTTCGTTTGCATAAAATCGAAACGAAGTTGTTTGTTGTCTTCCAATATCTTTCTGATCAGCTGGTACAATGTGTGTAGGTAGTCTATTGTCTAATAGCCACTTCTAAAGCTCACTTGTTCGAGAGGTTTGTATTGATTTGAAGAATATTTCTTAAAATACGTGTAAATATTTTCGAGTATGGTTCGTAAATTTCAAGCGGTATTGTGATTGCCTAAGTCTTTATCGTCATTTTCCTTGTGTAGAAGGATTACTATTCCTTACCAGCTTTGTGTGCTTAGTTGCGCTAGTCTTTTGTGATAGACCTCTCCTGCATCTTTTAAAAGATGTATCATTTTACCCTCTTAGCCAGGGGCTTTTCCACTTTTCATATTTTGTAGCGCAGAAACTTGTTTACCCGTCTGTTATTCTCAATAGATTGTCCTTACTTTTGTTGATTTCGCCTTTTTTATCCTTTAATGGAAGCAGGTGCTGCTTGTCAGTTTCATTGAAAACAACTGAAAGAGATTATTCAATTAATTTTAAGTGAGGTTTTCATATTCGCGTACAGATACAATGACGGGTATAAGGATTAAGTGTACTCAAAAACAGTCCATAATGTTGAGTTCGAGCACTTTCAACCAGGCTGCTGTTTATTATCTCAAATGTTGAGCGTACTATTGTTGTGGTGAATGGTTTATATTTCAGAATAGTTCGGAGTTTTTCTGGGTTTTTTTGTGTGTGTGTGTATTTTTTGCATATCAACGTTAGTGAATATAAAAGTCTCATGATTTAATCCCAAATATTGACCATTTTGTCCTGATAAAAGTACCCGTAACCCCCGTTTATAAGGGTTTTCCCTAATTGAAAAGTTATGCATAAAATTGAACGATCTCAACTCGGTAAGGGTGGTAATGGCAGGAAAAAAGATATAAGAAATGAAATTCAATCTTTTGAAGCCAAAATAATATTTGAAATTTGATTGAAATAACACTGAACACCTTATATAAGTAAATCATCAGTTAGGATATATATATATATATATATATATATATATATATATATATATATATATATATATATATATATATGTCGTCAATTAAGGATATATATATCTGAGTGTGTGTGTAAGAGTATATATATATATGTTTGCATATCATTATGTTATTATAAGTCCGTTAATGAACATGGGTTTTTCCCATCTCCTACCATGACAACTGCGATTGCACTAACCTTTGACATGTCTTATCGGCAAACCATCTGTATCATCTGTACATCTTCTTCTACTTCGTTTACTGTCTGATGGGCACCAATCAGTCATTCTACCGCCCATTTCTTCTTCTTTTTTCTTTTTCACCGGCCGCACAAATGGTTTTTGAGAACGGAAAAGTAGTCAATCATTATTTCTGAAAAATCCCACCTAAATAAGTTTATATTCGGAGGGTTTGGAATGTACGTTTACACTAAACTGGTCCCCCAATTTGAATCCGACAGCATTTGGATTTTTTTTTAGTTTTTGTTTTAAATTCGGACTTTTTGAGCGATCACCGTCCAACGAAAGATGAGAGACGTAACTTATTCATTGAAAACCCTTATTTCCAATTCCGTTATCATCCCAACACAGTATGCTGCAAAAGACGTTGGACGAATGATGGTTTCTATTCACTGACTAACCAGACCTGAATATATATATATATATATATATATATATATATATATAGAGAGAGAGAGAGAGAGAGAGAGAGAGAGTTTAAACCCGATAGAATGTGATAATCATAGAGATATTATATTTGCAAACAGATTTCGCCCGGCACAGGAATTAACCGAATTGCAAATGGTACAGCCGCCCTCGTATATAAATTGATAAATGAGCGTCGTAGTTGGCTGTTTGATTTGCTACTCGGTTAATTGCTGCAGGAATCAAACCTGCCACCGATACGGTAGCTGCTTCAGCGTAGCGATGCTCCTCTTGTATTAAAAAAAATATCGGTGTCAGGTTCGATTCCTTGAATGTGAAGCAGTTATTTGGGCCTTTACCGGTGGCGATTTAGCTCAATGGTAAGAGCATCACTACATTGAAACGACTACCTCAACGGTGGCAGGTTCGATTCCGGCAGCAGTCCCATTTCCTTTAATTGTTTATTCTACTTACGCTATCTAACGCGAGTTCTATATGATAACCGTGTAACGACAGGAGATCGTCTCAAATAGGTTTCTATATAATATAACATGATTTATAATTCATTCTGTTGGACCGAATATGTCCATTTCTCAACACATACTCATATATATGTAAATATTTATGCCTACGACTGCCGAGTAGAAAGGTTGGTGGCTTCAGTCGGCTATGCAAGACTCCTGCTTACGAAGAGTTCTGTTACATTAGTCGGTGGAACAGAGTCGCGTTTAGATTGCTTTCTGTTGGACACAGGCTCGAATCTGCACGGCTTTCATTTCTTAATTCATTTACAAGGTCAGTTGCTACTCGGGTAATTCTGGTGCTGGACGAAATGTGTTTCCTATCTCTGAAATTATCATTTACACACACACATATATAGAAGTTTTTTTCCCTGTGTAACTAGTATTATCAAAACTGATATGTTGGTTTGCATGCAGTCTAAGAATAAAACCGATTCAACAGATTAAATATTTTGAATTATTAAATATTATCAAATATATATGGAGTCAGGTTTGTTGTTTACTGATTCCTCATCGTTAAAACGTTTTCAGAGTAATCTACGTAAGTGAGCCCTGTTTCAAAAAATAAATGATATGTAATATAGAATATTATCGATATGAAATACACATTAAACCGTATATAAGATGACAAACTACGTGTACGACATAAACTACTTGATGAGAAAGGGGGGGGTGTTCGATCAACATTGCTGGGGTGCCATGTAAATATAGCTATTTTGTTTTTGAAATCCCCGAAACGGTTACATGGTAAATAACTAATGATCCCAACAGAAAAACAATTCATACATTGTACCATAATAACACGACACATGTAAAACGGAAAACATTACTGAAGAAAATTACATTAATTTCATCGACAGATATTGGGAAATAGAACTGAAATGACAGAAAAAAATGTTTCAGAAAAAGTATTTCAATGTTTAGTGTTTAAAACTGAAATGCTTTCTAGACTATTTATATTCGCTGTCAACACTCATACAAAGGCTCCAAAAATTTTAAGTATACGAAGTATTGATCAGCTACTGATTAGATTAGTTAAATCCAGTCATCGACACATATAGCCACTTTTAGCCATTTTAAATGAATCTAGTCTTGAGGCTGAAATTATTTGTAAATGAAATCTAACCAATTTTGCCCATTTTAAAAGCCAGTCATCAAAGAACTTACTCACTTTCAGCCATTCAACATGGTTTCATCCGACTACAGCCATCTGGAAATTAAACATTTCAAAGTTTTAGCTATTTTCAAATTAGGTCAACGGAAAATATGGCCACTTTAGGCCATTTGATATGACTACCCTCTCCTGACTACAGTTTTCTAGAAGTTTAATCTATCCAATTTTAGCAATTTTACAGCCAGTCATTGAAATATTTAGCAATTCGAAATAGCTACTGTTTCCTGGCCACGTCAAACCAAAGATAAAATAGTGATGGGAAACAGCATTCAATTTCTTGAAGCCACAATAATACTTGAAATTTAATTGAAATACCATGAACGTCTTATGTATATCTGTTGTCAATGGGGAGATTTAATTTTGTAGCTTCCAGCGATTCGCCATGGGGAAATCTTATATAAACCATCTTCAACAATATATGCAAGTTTTGCTCGAGGCAGATATTTGCCTGGGTAAAATGAAAATCTCACGTCTGTAGGCACACACAGATTCTCTCATTCGGTCGCTCTCGCACAGACAACTATATATATATATATATATATATATATATATATATATATATATATATATATATATATATATATATATGAGGAACAACAATAAATATACAACAAGCGTATGTGCAAATGTACTGAAGTATTAAGTGGATCTTGGTTCGAAAAAGGTGCTCAATACCATCAGTAGCGCAGATATAAAATGAGTAAAGATTTTTTGATAGTTCATACCAAATGAATCATTGAAAAAGATTTACTCATTATAAATAGATGTGTGTATGTGTATTGTTTAGTGTATATGAAGATCACTCCATGCTCAAATTAAAAGCTTACATGTTTTCATATATACAGTGTGTGTGTAAGTATATATATATCTATGTATAAATACATGTGTGTGCTTTGTAAGCACTTTTTTCATTTCGTTCTTTCACTGTTCATGTCAACATCTTTGTCTCTGAACACAGATGATCATAAAACTAAAAAATTGATGCATAACCTGACAGATTATTTATGAATGTGCTATATTATTTGAAACTCTTTGAAATGACCTCCCGTTATTACACCGAGGATACGGTACTTGTACTAGACAGCGTAATAAGTGATTTATCCTGGATTTTATCCATTCGATGTATTTTCTTGCGTCAAACGTAGAAACATGAAATTGAAAATCATAAAATAATTTTCTGTTGATCAAAACATGAAATTCACTGTAAAAACCCGAAGTTTTCTGTCTTTTTAATTCATCGAGAACAACGGAGAAAGTCGAAAATATAGTTCAAAATTTGCTGAATTATAATTCAAAGTATCTTCTTTTGTTCCTGAAAATCTCATTCGTACCTAACTTTGCCAATATCCACAAAAAGTGTTACCTTTCGGATAATCACTTTCAGAAGAATTCCCACCGTGTATCTCAATATCAATAAAATAAAGCATTATAACCCTCAAAATCTCAACAGATGAGACTTATTCAAGAGACATGTCAACTTTGAAATTTTCAATTCGATGGCATAAACGATCCAGACGTTATGACAAATTGAAATTTGCCTAAATTTGCATTTTGCGAGCCTCAAGCATGGAGTAACCAAATTTAATTCTTCATAACTTTGGTACCCAAGAAGATAAGTAGCTAAAATTAGTGTCCTGCTCAAATAACCTATTTCTGGCTTTATCCTTTTACTATTCTAAGTGGTTTGAAAGTTATTGGCCCTTCCCAATGCTAAACTAAGGGCGTTAAATTGAAAATATAACTGGGTCAACTTTTTACGTAGATTTCGGAAATGTTATCAGCCTAGCCCTAGAAAATAGTTTTTTCAGAAAAAAATAACCAAAATTTCATCGGTATTTCTGGAGGTATTTTGAATCCTAGCTGGGAACGACGTTGACCCCTGCTGAGTTGTGTGTCGAGCAAGATGGAGAATAAAATCAAAACAAATCAAGATAGCACTATCTGGATCTTCTTAGATTCTCTAGATTAGGAGATATAAAGTCCTAAAATGGCCAAAATGGAAGAAAAACGACATAAAATTGCCAGGCAAAAATGTTAAAAACGATCGTCTGGGACAATCATTTTCCTTAACAGAGACCTCTGAAAAGGGCATTTTAAAAAATCGTGGGGCTAGTTTTTTTCAACTTGGAGGCACAATCCATTACGTCTAAAAGAGCATTAAAATTTTGTTCACTGACTGTTATTTTCAAGGAGCCATTTCGAAACAATCATAACTTGGACCTGGCCCACTTTATGTGCACTGTCTCGCGAGAAAGTTAATTAGTATCAAACCATTACTTAGAGTATGTGCATTGACACTACTTTCTATTTGTCAGACAGAACTCACGAGGTAGGCTAAGTTCTGATTACTTAGAACTGACTTCCTGAAAATACTAATGGAATTAGAAACGACTTCGACATCTTTTTTTTGAAAGAAAAAAAAATGATATTTTCGAGAGCTAGGCTGGTAACAATCTCAAAATCTCAAAAAAGTAAAAAAATCTGTGAACAAAATTTCAGCTTAGTAGAAGGTCTTGTGGAATAGTGGCTAGTTGAAAATTGAAAAAATGACTTGGGTGCCGTTGCATCATGTTCTGTGTCTGCTACTTTGAGTAAACTATGAGAATACATTTTCAAATTTCTAGAATTAAAAAAAGATGAATTAAGCTCTTAAACAGGTTTGAACCATTTTTCAATCGTGTACGTCACTTTTCATGCTTCCAAAAGCACGTATATTTGTGTGTTTTTATTATAATGGTGTGATGTTTTGATCAACAGGAATGTATTTAATGCTTTTGAATATTGTTTTAGTGTTTTGCTCAAGGCAATACATTGAATGAACATAATCCAGTGGAATTTTTATTTCAACACCACTAGTAAAAAGATGGGTTATTTGGATTGGAAACACCGGGGATATTCCATTACAGCTAGATATCTTCCCATGTATCAAAGTTATCCAGTATCAAATTTAGCAAATCCATGCTTCAGACTTGCAAAATACAAATTTCGGCAAATTTTGATTTTATCCAATCAAGATTTATTTCAAGAGTTGATTTAGCTCTGAAATAAGTATCAACTGAGATTTCAAGGGTTATAATACTTTGATTCATTGATTTTCAGATATTCGGTGGGAATTCAGCTGAAAAAGATTATCTGAAATGTATCACTTTCTGTGACTGTTTGGCCATGTCACATATAAATAAAACTTTCCGAATTTTCAGGAATGAGAGAAGATAAATTGAAGTATTATTCCGCTAAATTTGAATCATTTTTTTTTTCAACTTTCTCTGTTACATTCCATACTTTCAAAAGAGACGAGATTTGAGGTTTTTACTTTAATGGCTATGTATTTTGATCAATAAAAAAGTATTTGATACTTTTAAACTCTATGTGTCAATATTTTACACAAGGAAATACGTCAGAGGAATAGAGTTTGGTGGAAATTTCTTTCTAACACAATTAGTTGAGTTTCTACGGCTGACCCAAAAAGTCCGAAGTCGTCCAGCGATCCAGTGACGTATAATTCATTGTTATGTCACGACAGCTTTGATACAACTCTTTTTTTTTCTTCTTTTGTTTGCTGTAATCTATTTCACATGGGTGAATCCATTAAAACTTGGAGGTGATATCAAGAATCGGAAAAAAACAGAAGATACAACCATACAAACGACCATACAATTGAACATACTAATTTGCATGTATAGCTTTTATATAAATTGATGCTAATTCCTATAATGTCCATTCGAATAATGTGTCCCAGACACAGAATGCCCCGGGTTCGATTCCCGGTATATGAAAAACACTTTCTTAGGACAAATTTATCCGTACATTCAGCAGCTGATGGAGTACACTTTAAGCTATGTGATTAAGGTGGAGGTATCCAATTTGAAAAATTTCATCCTACTAAAGGAGTGGTTATAAAAACTTGCAAAGTTCACTAAGCTGACGCATGCAATGAAAACCAAGTCTTCGTAAACCAGCGTCCATACCACGTTGAGAGTTTTTCCGAGACAGGATGTTTTACCAATTATGATACTGATTAATAATAATTTTACCATAGAAATGCATTGAAGATTACTTTACTATGGGAATTCCTTGCAGATTCCCTCACTATATGAATGCATTGTAGATTCTTTTTCTGTGGAATGTATTAAAGATTACTTTACAATAGAAATGTATTGTAGATTCCTTTTCTATAGAAATGCATTGTAGATTATTTTACTATTGAAATGCATCGTAGATTCCTTCATTATAGAAATACAGAGGTGCATACCTCTGTCAACGCTTTACACTAACAAAAACTGAATGAATTTAGGTTCACAGAGGTGAATTTATTCTCTTATGTCTTTCTAACCAACATTTTCCAACGAATTCTGATGAAATCCTATGGAACGATAAATAATGAGGAATGGGAGAAATTGTTAAATTTAGGGGACAGGTCCAGGAATTTGCTTTTGCCTAAGAGATATTGGTCATTTCTTTCATATATTTAAATGTATTCACGAATGTTTGTCTACGAAATCACCAAAGGTTATGCATGAATTTCGATGACAACTCGTGGAAGAATGGTCCATGGGCTGATGGGGAATTTGGTAGGGAGGGTTTTTTAAAGAATTCTTTTTGACTGAGAGATTTTTCATGTATTAAGTCAATCGCCTAAAATATGGAAAATTGAAACTTACACATTATCAACCTGCATAAGGGCTATATATGAATTGATTTTAATTCAGTTTACAGATAGTACAGGCCATTACCAAAACTACACGCTTTATAATTGGTGGAATGTCCTCGAGTATTGACCATGGTAGCCAGATTTGGTTCTTTTGTACTGAATTTGGCCCTTTTCATGCTGTTTAGTCAATTGTTCTGAAAATTGGGGATTTTTCTTCAATTCATCTAATTTAACTGAAAATTACGATGAAATATCGAATTATTTAGAAACAATGATAATTCTGCATTGAATCTGAAATTTCATTCAAAAACGTTTTCTTTGCATGGGCTTGCTGCGTGAAGACGAGGCAGGGTTGCAAATTTAGCTTTTTTTGGAGCTAGATCTAGCATCTTTTCAATGCATTTAGCTCCTCTGGTATGTATATCTTTTAACCTCTATTATATATTGGCCAACTTACCGAAGAATTGAATCTATGGCGGTATATTTATCAATGATAAAGTAATGATTAATTTTACAGTGGTTATAGATAACATATTCATCATATTTGGTACTTTTCTTGCAATATTTTGTTTTTTTTGAGATGGACGTTTTGGTACTTCCCTTGAAAAGCTTTCATTACTTCTGGGTATTGACCTATAAACATTCAGTGTGGTCTCGCATATTCGCCTAGGATATTAAATTATTTATTGAAAATGAAAGACCAATAGCTTTTTTTATTATTTTCCGGACATTGTCAGAAAGATTGCATCTTACATCTCTCTCCCAGCAGAAACTCTCCCCCTGCATCTACTCTTTGAACAGATCTTTCATTTAAGACAAAGCTGTTTTTTAATATGGCCATCATTTTTTGCCCCTGAGCTATCGACCATAGACAAAGGGTAGTGATTCTGTGAATTTTAATTAAAGTACATACACATCTATTTATCTATCTCAACCGATTCATTTATATCTATTTATCTATAAGAAACTGTCAACCAAAACTGTCACCATAAATCTTTTTCAGTTTCCATGTTTATCGGTCTGACAGACTGGCTGGCTACGTATCATCCGCACAGGCTACACCAATGGAGCTAGAGGGCTGAAAATTCAATATTCATTTTTTTATGATATGAAGAAAGTTTTTTTTGAAAATATACCCCAATACAGTTTTTTTTGTAGGGATTAAATTTTTTTCAATCTAATTCTATGCTAAATTGATCCCTTAGTTTATGTCCGGTAGCATTCACGCATTTTCTTGGAAAAATCTAACTTTTCTAATGATCACTGCCCAACAAGAGGCAAGAGAATTAACTATTATTCACCTCTTTTTCCAATTTTTAATTGATCGTCCTAAATGCAGCATGCTGCCAGGAGTGTTTGTTTCTATTGAAAGATTAACCAAACGTGACTATTTTTATCAATTTATTCACATCTATCTATCTATCTATCTATCTATCTATCTATCTATCTATCTATCTATCTATTTATCTATCTATCTCAGAGTATTCATATCTATCTCGTTTTTTTGAGAAAATATCAAAGAACTGTTGTAGTCTGATAAAGTTTCATTCTTTGTTCCAATCGAAGAGGGAATATTCATGAATTAACTTCAGATGAAGCTTTGTTAACCTTGATTTCGGTTGCTTTTCATTGAAGTCTCGCAGACCGTTATTGTACGGTCATTAGTAAATACGGTTCTGAAGTATTGATAAGCTGTCGGCAGGACTTGAACTCATGGCCCTCTTTTCCCAGGAGGCTAATAATACAGCAATATTTGTTCTAACGCCTTAAGCTACAAAAGCTTAATGGGTGGCAGAAGATCAACTCTGATTATATAAACGTATTCCTTATTTTCCTCAGAATTCTCGACGGCGACATCTTTGATGTTATCGTTTTGTTCACATGGACTAATGGTATTAATAATGATAATGTTATCTTTAATTTTCATTTGATGAAGTGCTGTCAATTGTATCCCCGTAGTCCCGAGCAATCAGCCAGCTTGGCTGCAGATTATTCTCTCTTCGCTCGTCTGCGTGCCTGTACGTCTGTCTGTGTGTCTCCGGCCGCTCCAGGCTTCATCTTCGTGGCTACAACCTTAAAGATTTGTTTGAGAAGCACCTTAAGAACCATCTAAAATATTTTTTTCAGAAAGCGCCTATTTGGTCTCCATGGTTATTTTAGAACAGCCGTGCCCAAATCCTGAGGTGGTTTCTTTGAAAAAAAAAAAACAATTTTGATAAAGGATCTTTTTTTTTGAGAAAATTTTAAGATAACTAGTTCTGGTACACGTGCGGGCTACAGCGATTATTTACTTCATCAAATTTTTAGTCGCAGCTCTTTCATTTCCTCAGAGCGTCATTCTAAGGCCATTGGACATGGAGTATGTTGCTGCGATGAGAAACTTTGAAAGAAGTCTGTCTGTCCATCTTTCGGCTTAGTTATTTGTCTATCTCTTTATGACTATATATCTATATATATCTATATATATCTATACATCTATATCTATATCTATCTATCTATCTATCTATCTATCTATCTATATATATATATATATATATATATATATATTTATATATATATATATATATATATATATATATATATATATATATATATATATATATACATATATATATATATGTTATTCATATTTATCCGTCAGTCTATCCGTCTATTTACTTCTCTGTCTGTCTGTCTGTCTGTCTCTTTTTCTCTACATTGTAGTAGTCCAGGGGAGCAAATCTAAAAAAGTGCCTTGGAAGAGTTCCTGTCGTACATCCTGTGTAAATTTAGTTTATCACTTTGTGGTAGTAGAGTTTCATTTCCTGGTTCTATCCAGTCTGGATGCACTAATGTGCAATGGAGCCTAACTCGGTTATTCGGTTATATTTCTTTGGACAATTCACCATGTGAAATCACAATATGTGATCTGCGAGACAGAAGATAATAGGAATAAGCCGGAAAAGGTTTCATTTGCATGGATAATAAATCTCTTCATGCCAGTCTTGCTGTGTATCAATCTATACTTATTTGTTTGTCTATCTATCTGTCTACCTCTCAGTCAGTTTATCTCTTTCTCTGTAATATAGTATTGATATCAACTTAAATTATTTATATGAATCTAAGAGTTAATACACGCATATTTATCATTGGAAGCTAATTTGAATTCTAACCGCCTTATATTCTATAAATCGTTATATTGCTATAGCTCTTGATCCATTAATATCGTGAGATCTTCACAAGTCCTCAACATAAAATCCCAATTACCTGTTTCTAGTGGGTCTTGAGAGGCCAGTGTGTCATGATTGTCTGTGGAACTGAGTGAGGTTTGTCATTAATTAACCCTTCCTGGCCTTCAACCACATGAAGTCGACTGTTGGGAAATGCTTAATCAAGTTAAATTTAATTAATGCAGACGGGCTTTAGATCAGTAGTTCTCTCCAGCACATGGACCCTGCTTCCACATCTCCTCAAATATTCAACTAAATGATTAGTTCGGAATGGGTTACTGCAAATATGTTTTAAAAATCAAATTTCAGTACACTATGTTCATCATTATATTATGCCAAATTTCATTATTAGAGAAATTGTCCCTCGCACCCCTTTGAGATTGAGTGTAGCATATAGTCAATTAATAACTCGATTGTATTCTACATAAAAAAGCAATTAAACTTCCTGGTATCAACATAGGTATCCAAAGACTTGGATGTATCCTTTTGCGTAATCTTGTGACGAGGATAAACAGATGTTCATTGTACTAGACCAAGCCCGTTCAAAATTAGCATGTTCGTAAGGGACCAAACTTCATGGTTTGTGGTGCAGTCACTCGTTATTTTCATGTAAAATGACCCCCACCATCGTACAAACTCCTGCTTCGGAGTAATTCGGTTACTTCTCTTCAGCAGATCTAAATTCAGATCTCAAAATAGAAAGTGAGAAAATATAATCTTATCTATTGTACGTCGAAGAAAAAATTATTCCTTGTACCTTTTTTTTTCCATGAAAATATAAATTGTATAAAAAACTGTTTGATTGATAGAAGAAAGGAGATTATAATTCCTCAAATTGGGTTTGATAAAATAAGAAAAACAAAAAGATTTGTTTATGATGTCGTTAATAGCATCAATTGCATAAGATTTTTTTAATTCCTGTTACGTCATCAAACTATAATTTGATCTAATCTCGTTCTATAGGAAAAAAATCGACAGAAAAAATGTCTGATTCTCTCTTTCGGCCTCTTTCTTTCTTTCTAACTCACAAATCTTTTCTTTTCACTCTCATCCTCTGTCTCTTCCCCTCCCTCTCTCTTTCTCCCTCTCTTTTTCTCATCTCTTTTTTCACTCCCCCCCTCTCTCCCACACTAGCCAAACTATTCAAAATCTATTAACACACGCTGGTGGACGCTGGTTGAGTAGGTAAGGTATTCAGGCAAAAAACTATCCAACCGAAGCTGACAATGTCCAGTGCACGGACCAACATATCGGGCGAATATTACCTTTGTACAATGGCCGGTTATTGAGTTATCATAGTGCACATGGGCACGCACGCGTACACGCATGCGCACACATTCCCACACCGAGATTTCTCAAATTATTGTAAAGATTAGAGTGAAGCGATGTTGTCGTTACACTATATACGTTGAAGTTAAATGATAATTTTCAGCAGACTGAATTGAATATTTCTAGTTTTAAAATCAGCATGGTGAAAATACCTTAGACGGATTGGACGTAAGAAACACCAAGTATAAACTTACAGATGAATTTTACTAGAGAATGTTGGCATTGGCCGAGAATACAGTCTGTGTCCATGTTGAAAAAGGTCTGGTAAGTCACTCAATAGAAACTGTCAGGTGATCAAAGTTTTTGTGTGGCATGCCGTGTTGGGTATGATCAATTAAAAGATCGGAAAAATGAAACAGTCATTTCTCTTGCCTTTTGTCAGGCAACGATCACTAAAAAGACAAAAAATCAAAAAACAAACCCAAAACTACGGAACTATTTGGTTTATTTTGTTAATTGAACCCCTCTACTGAAGACAATTCAGGGAAAAGGGTTCGGAAAAAAAGAAAGAAAAGTTTTTTCTAGGCATAATAAGGAGTAAAAGTTTAAATCATCATCCCTCTAGCTCCATCAGAGCAGTCAGTGTGCATGATACATACATGGCTAGACAGACAGACCAACAGAAAACTGATGAAATTTGTGTTGACAGTTCTGGAGACAGCTTTGGTCGACAGTTCCTGATATATCTAATTAACTTGTACAGGTGAATTGCGACTGACTTAAATATGGGAACATTGTGACCTGATCAACTATTTCTCTTCATCGATAATGACTCGATGGGAATTGATTCAGGAACGATATATATTGAACATAAGTTGATATTTGGATCATACACATCGAAGTTTCATCAGTGTTCTCCTCCGAGAGATGAAGTGGAAAAAGACAGTAAAGGAAGAGCATGGAGTGAATATATTCTGACACATACACATATACACAGGCTCATACACACACACACACGCACAAACACACACATGTATACAAAGTCTATCTCTCATACACTCATATATATATATATATATATATATATATATATATATATATATATATATATATATATATATATATATATGTGTGTGTGTGTGTGTGTGTGTGTGTGTGTTTGTGTGTGTGTGTGTGTGTGTGCGTGTGCGTGCGTAAGAAGAAAGTTGGAAAAGAAAAGACTTGGGGCTGATTAGTATATCTCGAATTCTTCATTGGTAACTAACATTTTGTCAGAAATGAGGAATTCATCAGAGCCTCTGGCGGAGATCGGTGTGAGAAAACGATGGTGAGTTCGCATTGTGTTTACTTTCCAACAAAGCTTTGCTTGTAAACTCACCATCGTTGTCTCACTCCATTTTCCACCAGAAGGTCTGAAGAATTCCAAATTTTGAATGCAACCTTTGCAATCAATAAAGAATTTGAGATATATGAATCAGCTCCAAGTTTTTTCTTTTCAAAATTGTCAATTTTTCCCCTATAATCTTGTCAGATCTGTATTTAATTTTCTAATATAAATATATATGTATTATAAATCCGTTGTATTAATTAGCATGATATTTCTATTGGATTATAAATCTATTCTCTATTAATATGTCAGTCCACAGTGAGAAACAAGTCAAACAGACATAGACAGTGAATAAACAAAATAAGAATTTGTAGTTGAAGCAGTTTTTTTGGCCTTTGCATTACCGGCGGCTGTATAGCTCAATGTTGAGAGCAACGCTATGTTGAAGCGAATACTTTATTGATCTCAGCTTCAATTTCTGCCGCAGCCCCATTTAAAGAAAAGTCTATTCACACTGTTTAAGCCAAATGTTGAATAATGGGAAATCAATTAAAGTAGAGTTTCAAATTAATATAACGCATTGATAATGTTCCTTTCAGATCTTATACACACACACACACACACACACACATATATATATGTATATATATATATATATCCTAATGATAATATATATATATATATATATATATATATATATATATATATATATATATATATATATATATGTATATATATCGTTACTGATGAATGTGTGTATGCGTGTCAAAATGATTTATTCATGGCATTTTCTTTGTTATCATAAATGGTTTCTCTCTCCCGATCTCCTATATAAGGTGGTGCAACAGCCATTTTGGGGTATTTGGGAGTGCATAGAAAAAGCCAAAAAACAATTGAATGATACAAAATTCTAGAGAGAACTCTCTATTAACTCTTCTGAAGATTTTCAAAATGAATAATTGACTCTTTAAATGAAAAGCATGTTGACAAATTAATTGATGAAAACAACAGACACACTAAAACCCGTAAGTACCAAACCCGCTCGCTTTTATCTACTCCCCTGATGGCTCAAAAAAGCCAATCCTGTTAGACCAGTGATTTCCTCTATCAACTGCAAGACAACTAAATTATCTAAATACGTAGATCGTTATATACAACCCTGAGCTACTGAACAAATGAAGTCATAAATAAGGGATAAAACGGATCCTTCGAATAAGATGGAATGCTTTGTGAAAAACACACACAAGGGGCAATTCTGGTTGCAATGAAAGTGAAATCTCTATACTGCAACATCAAACACGACAAAGGTTTACCAATCTTAAGGGAATGTTTAAAAAATGAAGAAACCAAGCACAGAGGCATTATTAAGACTCTTGGAACTACTTTTAGCCCTGAGTAGCTTTGAACTCAATGGGAGACAAACCCTCCAGATTAAAGTTTGGGCTATGGGCACTATTATAGACCCATCATATACAACTATATACATGGAAAAAATTATATATGCCTGCAAATCAATGATGAATGCAAGTATTACACTTGATAAGACGATGTTATACTTTTATATATACATGGGGTTGTGTAGAACTTAATAAATCCTTATACAACCTAAATATGAAACAAGATTCGATCAAATTTGACCATGAAAATTCTACACGATCAATTGTCTCTTTAGACACATTAATATACATTGATGAGAACAGAAAATTACGAACAACCCTTTATACAAAATCTATTGATAGCCATAACTGTCTTCCCTCCGAATATGCTCATGCCAAACACGTCAACAAAAACCTACCTTACCCACAAACACTTAGACCTAGAAGGATATTTTCCATCAATATAACAAAGATAGTGGTAAAGTAAAACAATATTTTGTAGATAAGGCTATAGACAGAACCTAATCGAAAAACAAATAAACAAAGCTAATAGCATCCCCAGAGAAGATACCTAGATATCAACGAAAAAAGAAAAATCTAATCGTATCCCTTTCGTAACTACATTCAATGACACTCTTACCCCACGAACCGAGATAATTAGGAACCGATGGGACATTTTTGAACTGAAACCAGAATTGAAAGATATATTTCAAGAACCTGGTATGCTTGCTCCAAAGTAATCATATTTAGCGATGAAATTTCGAATAAAAATACACACAAAAAAGACATTAGTAAAAGAGTTCAATTTTGCGAGCCATCTAACAGAAGAATAGTATATGCTGCAAAAAACTGACGATCACAAACGAATTTGTTGGTTTTGCGATTCAGAAAACTGATAGAATCTTCCATGAGTCTGATTGTGTCAACGAAAACAATATTTACTAATAAGAAGATACACGTTGTTCTTAACAATATTGAGTCAAATCAAAGTGACCCTTCAACTACAGATTAAATTCTAATAGATACAGATTTAAATCATTAGACCACAACAAAGTATTACCCACGTAGGGACACTCTCGACAAGCAAACCATGACTATGGCCGAAAATTTACAATTATAGAAAAACTTTTTTAAAAAAATCATCAAACAACACCACGCCTATCCTCGTGAGGATAACGTCTACAAACATTGTCGCCGAATGTCTTAAACACTCAATTAAATCATCCTTAGAATATAAATATAATATGAATTAAAAGTAACATTTTAAAGTTCTGGGACATTTCTTTCCATATGTAAAAGTATTAAAATTATGAAAACGGACATAAACCTTAAGAACATATTTGCATAACATCGAGTAACTTTATTATAAACAATGAATTAATAAAACTGCAAAGAGTTTTCAAATTCTCGACTTTGAACAGGCGTATCGCTTTAGTTCCATGTGCAATGCTTAAATTCTTTTTTCAAATTCATCGATAGCGATTAAACTGCCCTTAGCATACTTTGTGTGTGTGTGTGTGTGTGTGTGTGTGTGTGTGTGTGTGTGTGTGTATGGTTTAAGAAATTGACACATTTGGTCAAACAGAATGAATTAAAATTCACGTTATATTATACAGGAACTGATGTGAAATGATCCCTCTTCATTACACGGTTGATATATCACTGAATTTAGACAACATAAATAGAATAAACAATTTGAAAAATGCTGCAGGAATAGGTGGCAGGTTCAATTCCTGTTTGATTCCAATTTACGTTGTCTGAATTGAGTGTTATATCAACTGTGTAATGGTGGGATATCATTTCAGATAAGTTTCTGTATAATATCATGCAATTTATAATCTATCTATCTATATGTGTGTGTGTGTGCATCATTGTTTGCAGATATTTATTTTTCTTCATTATTTTCTCCCTTGTCAATGCACTATGGGATATTCACGTTCTGCGGTATTATGACAGGTCAGCCATAATATCGGAATATTCCTGCAAAGGGGTGACAGAACCCCATTGCTAGCTCAGGCATCTGCTAGGAGAAAGGCATTCCTATTAAACTTACGACCTCAAGTCACACTCCTATTCACGCAATCGTGGTAGACTATAGTTGAATGGATTTAGAGGATGTGGTTGGCCTCGGGCATGTTGCACTTCTTTGTCCGGGCTAGAGGGTTATTCCACACACAGGCTCCGTCGTCTATGATCTTATTGCTGTGGAAAATTCTCCCCTAAAAAAACTTCGTTCACAAAGCCAAGCTGTCCCCCCCATATATATATGAATATATGTATGAAGTGTAATGAGTGAAGGTAAGATGATTGTGGTATTACCGATCGATGCCGGTAGGGAATATGCAACTTCTTCACCTACAAAGCATTCGCCACACAGACATAAATTTACGTGCATTGCTTTATATAATATTTTCCTTGTTACTTGTACACGCGACGTCAAAAATGACCACTGTTTTATTGATTATTGACTATCGATCATAAATAGTTTTACTTTTCAACAAAGAAAACGATCTTGCCTTTCCACGTTCGACAAGTTTTGCCGGTGTCCTTTCCACCTTCTTCATTAGTGGGTTGACGGTTGTCGTGATAGTCGAAGAAGGTATTATGCATCGGTGATTGACTAGAGAGGGGAAGTAAAGAAGTAGAACACGAGGGAATTTTGTCTAAAATGTCACCATCCATTTCCCTGTGTAAGTCGGACCGACTAAACAACCAACATATTATGTTTATTGAGCCAGATTATAGAATTCTGCAGACCTGAAAAATTAGCATTGTCTCCGTATTGACTCTATCCATTTTGTTTATATAGATTCCGGTATTATTATTAGTATTTATCCCCGGGAGACACAAGGTCCATTTAATGCGGGGTCCCAAACGCACGTGGGCAGTATGAAAAATCACTCAAATCCTTGCAACGAGTACCAAGAGGCGTCAGAGCAAGCTTGAATTGGTCACAAGAGGAATCATGATCCCTCTCGTCTTGAGGTCACAAGACGAATGCTGGACCGCCTTGACTTGATTACGCAGAACAATGCCAAGCCTCAGGGAATCCTCACTGGCTAGGGTATCGCAGCTGGGTCCGTCTTGCCAGAAATTGTCCGAACTTACAGGCGACAGGATAACTCCTGTGCCAGGTAAGTATTGTTATTTGTAGACAAGAAAAAATCATAAATGTCTCCATAAGAAGAGAAGAGTCAGTTTCCATAACCAATATTGTGTCTATCTGTTCGGGGCATCTGTTCGGTGCTTTTATGAATTTTGATTACAATATCCCGAGAGAATGTCTCGTTTTGATTGCAGGTGCCCGGAACCAGACAGCGAAATGATTTGTCACTTACCAAACAACAATGAAGGCTTTTTGCAGAAAGAAGGAAGAAGAGAAACAAGGAAAGTAACAGGAAAAGAAGAAAAAAAGAAGGTGTAATTGAAAGGTTAGAAAGAATTAAGTAAAGAGAGAGGGGGGGACAGTGAGAAATAAAGGAGAAAAACAGAAGGAAGGAAGGAAAAGAAATAGTGGGAGGAAAAATGAAAAGAAAGGAAGAGATGAAAAAAGGGACAAGGAAAAGCGAAAATGATTAGAGGTATTAAAAGAAAGAAAGTGTGAAAGATAGAAAGAGTCAAACAAGTAAAGAAAGGAAAAATTAGAGGAATACAAAGAAAAAAAGTAGAAAATGAAGAGAAGATCAGGAAAAAAGAGAAGGAAGAAGGAAAGAAAGACAGAATAAAGTAAATGAAGTAGAGGAATGAGCAGAAATTCAGACCTGTAAGTTAGACCAAAAGTGCACTAATTTTTTCTTGTGTGAAAATCTAGCAAGAACTATGCTGGCAACTCTATTTTCAACTATACAGCTAAGATTGAGTAAAAAAAACCATCTCAATTAAAACACCGAGAAAATCTAGATTCTCCATATATATATATATATATATATATATATATTATATATATATATATATATATATATATATATATATATATATATATATATATATATATATATATGATGTATTACATACTATTTATAAATTAAATGTGACTTTAATCTTGAACTTTTATCTTTTTTCATTGAAATATTACTTAATACATTAAAATATTACTTAAGCAAGTCGGTGTCGAATATAAATTGTCCATTTTACTGATATTTCATTCTGCCGGCTTAAAGAACAGCACAGTTTTGCTAACGATCGACAAATAAGGAAATGAGTTATATGTATGTTTCGAACGCTTACATAACCATGCAGGTGTTATTTACTCAGTGGTAAGAGCAGAGCCTGTGCATAAGGCTACTTTCAACGTTGGCGCATGTCCACTCATATCTTTACTAATTTATACGATAAAGCCGCTTGATTTGCTACTGAATAAAGTTAGTGCCAAGCAATTGGTTTTTAACAAGTGTCTTTATAATCATCACATTTTGTCGGATATAATCAGTAAAATGGACAAATTATCCATTTTACTGATACGCACAAACACACACACACATACATACACACACACACACATACATACACACACACACACGCACACACACCTGCACACACACCTGCACACACGTATATATGTATGTATATATGTATTCAAAAAAATCACTGAAAATGCATTGGCAGATATTGGGAAATAAGTAACCGAAATGACAAAAAGGAACTTTTGAAAAAGTTTTTTCATGTTTTGTGTTAAAGGCTCGAATGCTTTTTAGACTATATATACATTGTCAAGAAAGCTTTACAGCTTTAAATACGAAACACATTAAAAAAAAGAATTCACTTCAGTATATATATATATATATATATATATATATATATATGTGTGTGTGTGTGTGTGTGTGTGCATAATTAGGCATGACAGACAGAGAGCATATCTTTAATTTTTTTACTAAACTTTTCTAGTTTTCGTATAAGTGAATGTATCTCAGGTTTTCATGTAAATAAATACTTTCCAAAAGAGAAAGTGATTTCAGCAGAATCTTCTGCCCTATCCTTTTGCATGAACGGAAACAAGATAAGTTTAGTGAAAAATTAAAAAGATGCACTTTGCCAATCTTTTGTAATGAAATATATATTTGAGAAAATGTGTTGCCAAACTATATATATATGCGTGTGTGTGTGTGTGTGTGTGTGTGTGTGTGTGTATGTGTCGTGGAAAAGTTGACAGTATGGAAAAGTAAAAAGACTGTAGAATACTTAGTACATTTAATTTAAAAAAATATGAAGTCTGTAATTGCTCACGTAAGTTTCATCTTGTTTTGTCAAAGCTTTGAAAGCGAAAATTGGTTTTAGAGAAATGGTGAAAATTACAGAAATGCCCGGATGGTAGTTGGGCTAGAGAAATTGTTGGATATGGGTGGAGACAAGTTCCATAACAATGCATTCGAAGGAATGTTTTTCCCTTATATAAGTTGGGTCTCCAAACAAGTGGGTGTCGTTTTAAGTACATGAGTTTGTTTTGTGGAGGTAAATGAGTGCCCTGATGATGTTGGTGTGGGAAACAATTAGTCTTTTTAATCATTTACTGAAGGGTGGATGTAAAATGTGCGTAGAAGAGGGAAATTATTACATGCCTCCTTTAACAATATCCCCTCAAAGCTAACCCTATCCCACACCGACCATTTTACCAGGAAATGCATTTTTTCCACAAAACAACCTTATCGACTCAAAAAGACGTCTACTTGTCTGAAGACCCAACTAAGAAATATCAGGAAAACATTTTCTCTCTACTACAGAGTAATACACCATACCTAATAATTTTTCTATCCCAACTAACATCCGGGCATTTTTAGTAATTTTTACCTTCTCCCTTAAACTAACTTCCCCTTTCCAAGCAATCATACTTTTTAATAGAAAAATGTGATGTACCAAGTATTCCCAAGTCTCTTTCCTTTTCCATATTGTCAACTTCTCCACAACATCCTCTCGGATCTACATCATTTCTTCACTCACACACACACACACAGACACACACACACACACATATATGTATATATATGTAAACATAAAGTATAGAGAAAAGAACCATAAAAGAACCATTACTACCCTCACGCACATATACTCACCCTCGATACTTTAACCTCCATAATAGAAACTTCCCCCAAATTAAAGTTTGTGCTATAGGCACAGTCGCAGCACCTTCATATATGAACATCTTCATCGAAAATATGGGTAAACTTATATCAACCTGGGATTAAAAATGACCGTTTATTCTACGTTAAATATATCAAAGACATTTTATTCATTTACGCAGACGGAGTAGTTAAACTAGACAACAACGTAAATCATCTCAATTCCAGACACGAATCTATTAGATTTGACTATGAAAATCATCAGAATCCCTTGCCTTCTTAGATACCATTATATATTTAGATAGCAATAGACACCCCCAAACAACCTTATATGCTTAGAATAAGAAGAATCTGGTCCGAAAATAAGGAACTAAAGATACTCAGTATAAACCTCTTTTTCATTTTATAACACGAGGATACTCATACAGCCCCATAGGAAATAAAAATTAATAAAGCTACCACGATACCCGGAGAAAAACACCTTTGAATTGATTAACAGAAACGAATCAGACCGCATACCCCTTATAACTATATTCCATGATATACAACCCTATTCTCCCAACGACATGGGATATCTTGACACTAAAACCACTACTTGAAGAAATCTCCCACGACCCTGGCTTTCTCTCCTACCATAGACCCAAGAACATCAAATTAACATAAGTAGCAATATGATTATTGATGATAAAGTATTCCTTAGGAAAAGCACCCCTAAAAGAATCAAATTCTTCCAACCCTGCAACAGTAGAAATAGCCTATGCTGTAATCTTCTTTAACGTGCTAATACTTTCACCAGCTCAATACCAAAGATACTTTTAATGTCTACTATGGTTCCAACTGCAAATTCAACAATATTATCCATCTCCTAGAAAATACAAAATGCAAAATATGATACATAGTTAAATCTGAATGGCAATTCATCATCAGACCACAGTTTTAGTATTATTCACTGTTATTGGAAAATACAGATGAATACGTCAAATAAGGTCTATTAAAATTCTTGAATACCATGAAGATATGATGACGAATTGATAAAAAATAAATATCAAAGTAAACAGTCCTAATAACACAAAACTATTACATAGATATTTTAGGACATTACCCTAGCAGCAGCAGCAACAACAACAACAACAACAGCATGTGAACACCTCTACTCATTCACACTTACCAATATTAATACAAATTAAAAAAAATGAAAAATCAGGCAGTCAACTCGACCCACTTATTTTGATATTTACCAAAGTAAGGACCATCGTAAAAATTGCACATCCCAGTGATTAAAACTCCAATAGATATTACCATGGTCCTCAAAGTTTTTCTTGAGTATTTTCGCGTTTTCTTACTCTTAATTACATTAACACCCTTGACATTGTTGAATTTACATTTTCCTTGATTTAGTTCCCTCTTTTATAAATGTACGACCCCTTCGCCCCTTACACTATCAACTTTTTCCTGTTCTTACTCATGCACTCTAGAATGATCAAGATTCCTGATACTAAGAAAGCCTGGTCATTTAATAGAGTCACAAGCACACCTTGAGGACGACAATACATACACCTCCATTTACACAACCTTACATGACGGCTCTGCTATCGGAAGAAGTGCTCATATCAATGTCTGCATCTTCTAAAATGTGGACTCAACCACTGACGATGAAGTTGCACTCCGAAACATATTGAAAAGTACACACACGCACACACTCACACGCACACACTCACACGCACACACATATGGGCTCTACCCAAAAGTTTCGAAAATTTTAACAGGGTGTGTGAATCGGATATAGCACGGACTATCCTTTGCAAGCTGTACACATTAATTGTGATATAGCTGATTACATATGTGAGGGCAGTGGTTCTTAACCAGAGGGACCTCCAGGGGTGTTTATTATTTCAACAGGAGATACGAGTTCATAAGAAGAAAAAAATTTGTCAAAACATTTTGAAAATTTCTTGGAAAGAAGTGTTTTTATATTATCGTGGAGAACTTAAAATATCAACATTCATTTTTTTTTCACTGATTTGCAGAACCCATTTCAAAGTTATCATTTGGTGGAAAATGGGAAAGGATGGAGGCAAAGTCCAACTATTGAACGGGATATGGTGGTAGAAAGGAAGAGAACCACTATGGAAGGGAGTACTTCGAAGGAACTTAATATTTCAAGCGTTGAATTCTCTAGAGATAAGAGCCATATTTTATAACGTGCTGACTGAAAACAAAACAACAAAACAAACAGACTCAGTTAGAAAAACTGCAATGTTGAGTATACAATTTTTGACAATATTTGGCAACATTTGTTTCTGTAATAAAACTATTTCTTTCCAACTAAATCCCCGTTGAAATAAATAAATAATCATTGCAACAAAAATGAAACGAAAAATATCGTTCGAAATGCAACATAATTCATTGTAAAATGAAAAAGATGTGAATATACGGTTATGGCTGAAATTATTGCCACAATCTAATATTTCTTAATTTATTGAAAACAACTACCGGAATAATTGAGTAGTTAAGATTTCCTTCAAAACAGAGGTAACTTTAGGTATGAGGTTAGTGGATATATAAACAGAACGTTTAAATATTTGAAAAAAAATACGAAAAATGAGTGTATGTGCAAAAATAATGGCACAATAAAATCAATAGTCAATTGAATATTCCTTTTGAACCATAATCTTTTCTCATCTTTTTCGATAAACTCTTACTTGATCTGAACAAACATCGGCAGGGATATTTTACCACTCCCTTCGGTGAAAGAACTTCAAATTGTGGCAGATTAGTTGGTTTTCCTGCTTTTACACGTTTTTTGATTCATCCAATAAGTTTTGAATTGGAGTCAGACTGGACCCCGAGAAAGCCTGAGTAATAATTTTATTTTCTTTCCCTCAACATATATTTCTGAACTAATTTAGAAATATCTTCCCAGAGGAATACAACGAAATCCAGGAAGTAAAAGCTGATGTCCATGGCTCCTGGTATCGATTTGAATGTCCAGCTTTTCCTTCCATGATCAGAGTTGTGTCCCTTTTGGTTGATGGCCATTCCGGCAGAACAAATAAAATCAACCCTAAAAACGCATTTTCATCGCAAGGATAAATCCCTGTTTTTATGAACCCAGAAAGTTGCAATGCACTTTTGCCCTTCATGGGCTACACAAACACAGTGTGCAAATCTGGTATAGTGTGATAGATTTCCTGCATTCCAACGCATTCAGGTGTCCATAGCCTAGTTGTAATATATCTTGAAGGGTTGCACATTGTTACAACTTCGAGGCAGCACGGTCAAAATTGTCACACCATTTCATTGGCTATATCCGAATTCATCCACCCTCAAACTCCATGTCATTGTCCCTCACAGCAGTCTTGTACAAACATCTTTGTACTTACCCAAATGAATGCCAACAACAATGATATCTCATCATGCCTTGGTGCAGTAAACTATAGCCCTGAACTGAAAATCAAAAAGTTATACCCACGTCCTGTGATTAACAGTACAAGGAGTTGAGAGGTAGATTTTACTTCGGTGAGAAATAAATGAGTTAACGATGGTGAACTTACCTCATTATCATTTTACAATCGCATCGAATGACTGTGTAATAGTAATTATTCATACAAGATGACAAAACCTTTCCAGTCTACAGCCTTTGGGAAAATGGGATTATCTCACAGTCTCATTGTACATTCTCCCCGTTGAATATCATTTCATTAATATTTATTTCATAAAACCCATTGTTTACACATAATAAATGATCAATCTCCTGTTTATACTTTCTGTTATTAGTTTTCGGCATAATGATTTTTTCAATTCGGTTAAATATAAATTCTATAAAGTTCTTGTGTATTCATCTGTCTAACACTTGTAACTGCTTCTGCCCAATAGAAAAATATGACCAACACTATGCCAATGATTTTGATCATAACTATGAATGAAGTGTAAACGTGATATAGTATGCTTTCTTTTTCCTTTCTTTTTCTTTTGATTCTTACTTATACTTTGTATTTTTATCTCGAGAGTTTTTTAAAAATAAAGAATGATATAACTTAGTGCGACGTAAAAAGAAAGAAATATCCCTCTTTCTTTGACCACTCTCTATATCATATATTTCTATCTTCATCAACGTTTTCTCTCCCTTATCATCCCCCACTTTTATCATGATAACAATTTTCTTTCTTTGTTAAAAACACTGTCAATCTTTCTTTAACCACTCTATCTTCGGGTCACTTAATTTTCGACAAACGCAGTCAGACAATTCAAATCTGGTCTTAGAATATTCTTGAGGCTCTTGCCGTTCAAAATATGAACCAAAACTAGATAAAATCTATTTTATTCAAAAATATTTTATGTATCCAATCAGTTGATCTACAGCTATTAGGGAGAGACAAGTAAACTTGACACCAAAACCGTCAACATATGTTTTTGATTGGATCTGACTGGCTGGATATCTATTATTGGCAGTTTGCCCATGTAAAATGTGTAATCATACAAATTAATCCCAATTTATATAATTAATTTTGAAACTCTTTACCTTGCCTTCGGCAATATTTTTTCTCTCTCACCATGTTAGTCCCTTGACGTAAAGAGGTAAATTTTGGCTTATCTCAGTTATTTTAGAAGTAGTTCCAAATTGATTTGTTTGCAAGATTTAATCCCTTTTCTTGCGTCTAGACTATAGACTAGTGACTAGTCTGTAGAAGGGAGCCACCACTCAGTGAGAAGTGTTTGTTGTTTTTCAACTGTTAATTAAAGAACATAATCTAAGTACCAGTAGCGACCCCCTCAGAATAAGAACTGTAGACTTCAAGATGAAATGTCAACGTCTTGAAAGTAGCCTATTTTTGTTGTTGTTAGGTTTCTAAGGAAACGTACTTAGAATGTTTTGTCGTTGTTATATTTTTGTCATTACGTTTCCAAGGAAGCGAACGCTAAATGATGTATTTCTTTTTGAAGGTTGTTGCATCTTGAATTATGTTTAAATATTTTGAACATTGTAGCGTCCAGTTTCGAAATTGAATGTAAAAACAAAATATCAATCTTTACGTCAAGGTGCATTTATTAATATATTAAAGTGATTTATAACTTATAATTGAATAACTGTTGATAAGAAATACTTGCTTGTTTTTTAATTAATAAATGTACGGGAATTCGGTTGCATTGTTGAATACAAATGAATCATTTGGAAATTAGATATATTCCAAATTCAGTATCAAGCTGAAAAACTCTAGTAAGAAGACTAAAAATTCAAACATCCCTTCTTATCACATTTTTTTTAGAGAATACCTCGCAAAAATTACAATCGGCTCTAAAATACAATGATTATTGTTTTATTTTTTTTGCTTTGTCGCTATATATATATATATGAATATCGGTGCGAATGCAAGTATGAAAGTATTTAAACACAAAATACAAAATTGTGATATCACGTAATAGCAGGTAGTTTATACAAAGATAAATATGAAAGATAGACATTGAGAAATAAAAGTCAATAGATTCACATACATAAACACACATACACAAAGGTGTATGTGTGTGTGTGTGTGTGTGTGTGTGCGCATTTGTGTATATACAGAAAATGCAAGAAGCATGAGTAAGATTTTTCTTATGCAGGAAAATTCACCAAATTATAAGTAAAATTGAAATCGGATGAAATGCTAAAAGTTTTTCAAAATAGGAAAAAAAAGTGCATAACGGAAGGCAAGTCCAGTCTGCTGGACATAAACCTTTCCGATCTCCTTCAATGACGACCATGATTGCACTAACCTCAGCCTTGTCTTACCGGCAAACCTTTCTATGCCATTCCTCCATCTCCTGCCTGGTCTTATTCAAATGTGTTTACTGTCCCATGGGCATCAATCGGTTAGCCTTTTGCCCCATATGTTGTCGTTTCATCTTGCACAGTGTTCAGTCAATCTCCATTTTCCCCCTAATTATTTGTAAATTATCCTCCACATTAGTCTTTCCTCTAGTCCATGATGTTTTTTTCTGTCTCTTAGCACTATTTTCAACATTGCTCTTTCCATGGCTCTCCACCAATTCTAACTTGGTTCTCAGTTGATGTATATACCGTATTATTAGACGAATAATTTACAATGATATTCGTTTGACTACTCACAACTCATCCACACTTCATAACTGTCCACATTGATCCTTGGTAGGTGGCCCCCTATCCATAATACCAGCACATTGGAAGCATTTTAGTAATTGCATATTTTATCTTATGTTGTTAAATGACTATCATATATACCTGCGTATACCGGTATATGAGAAGTTTTTAGCGCTCCCAGACTTCAAAAATATTGATGAAAATGTGTTTGGACGAGTCATGAGTGTTGGGGTAGTGAGAGGTAGAGGAGACTAAGGTGTATGAAAGAGAGGTAAATGATGCGCTCTGCCTCTACAACGATCCGCTGCAAAATAAACACTGATCGTTATCTTTATTTTTTGCCCTTTTCCCAAAAAAGGAAGAGTAGCGAATTTTTCGAAAGTTTAAGATACCTGAAACAATGAACTATGCTATCCATAGACGAAATGGAGTAAAATTCAGCCATTCATTTTATTGTTCATCATGGCTCGTATTTGATTAACCCTTCGTAAGCCAACAGAGTCACTGAAAAGCCCTGCATGTTTTAAAATGCGCTCATTACATTTTTTTGATTTTCGATTTTTCATAACTTTTATTGTTGATGGTTAATTTGCACCCATGAAAAGATTGGGCCAAAAATTCCCAACCATATAGATGTGACTGTACCATAAATGTTGGGATCAAATTGGACGAACTAGCCTCCCATGACAGAAAATTAATCCATGTGTTTCTATTCCGTATTCTATGTATATATATTCTCTATTGTAATATCTCTTAGATATTGTAATGTATTCATACTTAAAATGACCAATAGGTAATGCATAATCAATTTGAGCCAAAATCTCCGACCGTATTGATTTGTCAGTGCAATAAATGTTGTTCAGGACACCACTGGCCTTCCATATTGGTATATGTATCAATGATTATATATATATATATATATATATATATATATATATATATATATATATATATATATATATATATATAGTTGTCCCCTAGGCATCATGCCCTAGGCAACTTGAGTAGAAAGTTTTATAAATGTAATTTTAAGCATATTGCAGAAACTCAACCAAAAACTTTGGGTCCATTAGGATCCCACGGAAAGGCAATGGGTACCGTTTATAAAGAATTTGATATTACTCGGTCATGTGCCCATGACATACAGAACCGTATGTCAGCGCTATACCACTGGACTATGATAATCGGTTTATGGACATTAAGGTCATCACAAAAAAGATTAATGGCCGGAAGGATTTCTCAAAATCTATTTTAGCTATTATATATATACACACACACACACACACACACACACACACACACACACACACATATATATATATATATATATATATATATATATATATATATATATATATATATATCCAGCTATAAAGTTATGAAGAGCGAGAGAAAATACATAGCTCACTAAATATTGATGAAAAAGAAAATGATTTTTCCCTTCGGAACTTGTCGAACATACAGCTTAGTAGGCACACTAAACTTTCTTATTATTCTCTCAAGACCTATTTACTCCTTTTCTCCCCTTTGGTTATTTGCAGGTGGTGACTGTGGTTGACCTCAGTATTTGGAGGACCAGTATCTGTTGCATATTTTTCGATCCCAGTGTGGTTTCGTCCTGGGGGAGGTGAGCATTGGTGCGACGATTCAGTCAGCTTCAAGTGTTCTCAACTGCACAAGGAACTGGAGTTTTCCACCGCGAATCAAATCCAAACCCATCGGTGGGTGGAAGACGTGCTAATCAATACACCATCCCCCTGACCGACATCGACGTCTTCATTTTCGTCTCCTTTTTACTACTACTACTACTACTACTACTGCTACTACTACTACTACTCAGCATTTGCATTTTTCTGTTTTATATTTATTGAGGTCCATCAATGTCATAACGGAAGTTAAAAGTCGTCCCTGCGATCACTATTTCCTTCCTGTGATTTCTCTTGCTAATAATTTTGCAAAGAAGGGGAAATTTCTTGGTTCATTTTTTCTGTAGATTGGCAATATCTTTCGATTCTCACGCCTAGTTAGCCAATAGCAAGGAGAGAAATCATGTCCGGTGGAGCAGAATAAAACGCAACACGGCACAAAAAAATGCAATCCAATTTAAATTCAGGTTTGAAAATGAATACGTTTTTTTTTTTCAGTTTTGCAGAGCGTTTTGGCCTCGCAGGCAAGTGCAGACATTTTGCATAAAAGCATAACTGCATTTTTTTGGTTTGTAAATTCCGTCTCATGTGGATGAGGGAGGAGTCGAGAAACATAAAGAGAAGGAAAGAGAGAGAACAGAGAAAGGAGGGACGATTTTTCATGCTCACTCTTTGACAACTGAGATCCTTGCAAGTGGAAAGGCATCTTCAAATACTTATGAAGAAAAATTCATGTTGGAAATTTGAACATTTTTCACCGTTATGCTATCAAGCATGTTTAGTATTCAGAATCCTTACAAAACCTAATTCCTGTAATTGAAAATATTGCTATCCAGATAATTATTCGTCTGAGATTCCTTTTCGTGCAATAAGCAATTTTTGACTGTCTGAACTCGACTGTTTTGAAGTGTTCTGTTTTTTTCAGCTCTTTGATGCAAGCAAGGATACCATAGATACACACACACACGCACACACACACACACACACATATATATATATATATATATATATATATATATATATATATATATATATATATATATAACCAATTAGATTACCAAGCTCCCCAATATCCATGAAAACCAATTTTTATGAATGCTCATCCTCTATTGTATATATATATTTGAGATAAGTGTAAAAGTGAAAGCCAAACTTTTTAGTAATGGTTTTGAGGTAGAGTAGTTTTTAATAGGCTTTAACCAGTTTCGAACGTCTTTAGAAGAGAAACCATAACTAAAAGTTTGTCTTTCCTTTTTTACACTTTGCTTAAATTTATCTAATCTTTATTGCAGAATTTACCTAACAATTTTCCAATAAGTATATATATATATATATATATATATATATATATGAAAATTAGTTATGGCTGCAAAAGCTATATGTATAGACTGATTAAAAGACACAACAACTTGATAAGCTAAAAAAGATCAGACAACTACAACAATGAAAATACAGTAAAAAAACGAATGACCTGAACAAAACAGTATTATACATAGGAGCAGCTCAGACAAACAATCATTTAACGACGAGGATTATAAAAACTGAATACCTTTATTAAGATAATATGGAAAAAAAGAACATTACAATCACGTGGAAAATAGCAGACTGCACCATATAACAACATAACTGAAGACGCATGCTCCGCTTTGAGGAAAAACTCGCGATAATATCGTACGTAAAAAGTGACCAGTTGCTGAACAAGAAAAATGAGCTAATATCAAATAGCAGACACCGAAGCAAATACATGCAAAGGATCATGCAGGGAAAAATAGAAAAAGAGCAATAACAAAGGTATCTTTAATGAGTAATACACAAAACAAACAACATTTATAAACAATATATGATTGTGTATGTGTATGTTCTTGTATGTACGGCAGGTGCATGTATGTATTTGCGCGTGTATATATATATATGTGTGTGTGTGTGTATGTGTGTGTGTGCGTATGTGTGTGTATGAATATGTGTGCATCGGTTAGTACGTATTTATGTACAAAACGAAATACAACTCAGATGCATGAACAGTCTCCCAATATATAAGTATGGTATACCCTAAGCTTGACAAAACTAAACGTAAATAACAAGTATTCACACACAAAAAGTATTCATAAAAAACAAATTAAATAGAATATAACAACCGATAAAAGTCTATCAGGAATATGAGCATGTACATGGGTGTATGTATGAGTATGCTGAGGCGAGTGTGTATTTAAGACTCTCAGCTCATAGATTACATCATAAAACAAGAGAAAAAGACGAAAGAAAAAGAGAAAAAAAAATAAATAAAAGAGAGAAAAAAGAGAGAAATAAGGGAAACACGCTATGATAAAAATGAATATCGACATAACGTAAGTAGTATTTTTACCTACAATAAAACATTCAATTTAATCTATGATCTGTAAGAATCATACATGAAAGAGATAAAGAGGAAAAAAAAGAGAAAATTAGTCTCAAATATCTTAACAAACACTTAACAACACCCACAAACACAAATCATGATGAGCAATAACTACTATCGCCCCCAAAACGGCGCTAATTATTTCATGCCTAAATCATCTGAACGACTTTATTGTCCAAACTCAAAATTTGAATAAAGGAAGAAGAGTAGAAGAAGAGAATGGATATGCTCTCAAACTGCGGATATTCAAAATAGTTACAAGCAGAGTGGAATTTCACTTGATGAATGCCGACCCCTCATAGACGTTCTCAAAGAACTTCCAGTCTTGAAATAAATGTAATGAAATTTATCATCATAATAGCCCTTTCTACAAAGATATTGTGCTCTTTACCTGTATAAACTGCAACAATATATATATATATATATATATATATATATATATATATATATATATATATATATATATATATATATATATAAACAAAATAAGCTAAAAATGAAAATTATAGCTTTGATTGAAGATATAAAACAGTTCCATGGCAAACAACTGATGATCCAACAGGAAAAATTTCATTTGTAGTTCGATGTAAATCCCTTTCAACGCACACACACATATGTATATATATATATATATATATATATATATATGTGTGTGTGTGTGTGTGTGTGTGTGTGTGCGTGCGTGTGTCCCTATGTATTATGTATGTGTATGTACATATATATGTGCACGCGTATGTCCCTAAATATATGCGTGTGAATGTGAATGTGTGTGTGTGTGTGTGTGTGTGTGTGTGTAGGAGGGATTTATCAGGTGCTGCTCATTATTTTGGGCTCAAAATTGCCGTACATAAGTAGGCTTCCTCAGGTGAAAGAGATGCAAATTGGAGTTTCACTGGGAGTCTATTTTTACCGTCAAATCCATGCAGTTCACTTATGGCCACATACTAAAGGTCTGAGTAAATGCAATGAAAAGCTACCGAAATTAAGATGAAAGAAATACTAATGAAATATCAATTAAACTTTGTGGTGCGAGACCTGATTTAAAATCATCAGGATTATATAATTATAGCTAAAGGATGCAGCAATGTTATTAGGGACTGCAAGCCAAAATTGTCACCCTAAGTGTCAACATAGGTTTATTTCAGTTTTTGAGTTGGTTTAGCCTGCCGACTTGATAGGTGTGTATGTATTATACAGATAGGCAGCACCAATTTAAATAAAGTGCTGAAAATTTCAACATTGAAGACTTACCATACGTAGAAAAAAGTTTTTTTAACCGCCCAAATCAGATTTTAGTGGTTTGATCAATTGGAAATGTACTTACCTACTGAACTGATCCCTTATGACCAGTAGCATTCAGACTACCTGTTTTTTTTTCGATGAAAATTTATACTTTTTTCAATGATCACTGCGCAACAAAAGACGAAATAAGTGACTCATTGATCACCTTCAACACGAATCGCAGCCAAAAGACGTTGGTCACGTGAAGGTCTCTATTTTGTGACTAACCAGACCTATTTCATTTTAATTTGCCGAGACACGATTCTCCACTCGATTTTTAAAAGCTTGAACAGATCGTTGTTGATTGTATATTCATCAGCGGGATTTTTGTGGGATATGTATGTTAATCAAAACCTTTTAACGGTCTCTATAACAAGGTAAAGTGTCCAATGAAACGATTATGCTGAAGACTGTCCTCACGGTGTAGCTCTGATGAAAGCAAAGACGAAATCTCGTCGTCTTGATTTTAAAAAATAACAAAATCTCTCTCAACAGAGATAAAACGAGTGATATGTTTTCATACATTGCTTTTGCGTAGTTATTCAATCAGGAGTATAGTTAGTGGTTTCATAACGTTTTTTCTTGGCTCTACGATTATCCCTATAATATTCTTTCTGAACATTCGACACTGTTTGATCTGGCTAAATCAATTGCTTGGTAAAGCAATATCTGTAGTGAAAAGAATCAGAATCTGATTTCGTTTTCTTTAATATCAACTGTTATCTTCTTTCGTCAGGTATTATTAATTATTTTATGTGATTCGATCAAATCTCTACTAATAAACTTCACTGATGTGGTTTTTTGATGCTAGATTTGTCGTGCTATATCTGTGTCCATATTCAAGTGTATAGACCAGAGGAACCTTTTATATTTTACATACATAATCACGAAATATGTCTGAATACAACGGTATGAAATAAAAAAAAGATTTGTGTACTTGAAACAAATTTTTGACTATTTTAAAAGTCTTAGTATATGAAGTGGAGATCAATGATTTAGGGATTGGTTTTCAATGATTAATACGTTTTAGCGTAAAATGTTCCGGAATATTTTGATTTTTAAAAAGGTATTCTTTTCTTTTCACTCAAAATATTGTGGAAAATTTACCTGCGGTGGGCGTCTATTACCTATCGAATCAGTCCTATGGTCAAGTGAGTGTTGAGTTACTTTTCCTCACCAAAAATGATGAAAGCTCGCCTCAATTTACGAGCTTTCATGCGACTGCTAAATATGGATGCCCAGAAGAGTCAAAGTACCATAATACCTAGAATGTTTATTCCCATTATCTAACAAGAATGTTAGCCGTCATATGTCATATGACAGCTAACATTCTTATTAGATAAATAATCTTTGATGTTCATCTAACGAAGTCGTTATTTTCACTTAACGACTGAATAAATGAAAAGATTACGACGATGTCGTCTGTGACTGAAGCCAAATCTATTAATCCGATTTTTATATGTAGTTGACAGCAGAAAAAAAGTCTCAGCAAAATCTTGAATCTTAATTCGTCTCTTTGAATGGGCCTGTTCTATCTCTACAGACTATGGTATGACATTAGAATGCCCCCCCGCCACAAGGGAGCATGCCTAGGCGAAGCTTATGAAGATGTTGGGATGCCCTGTCATCAGGATTCCCCTTGCAGCCTTACGAACGTAGTCCATGGGAAAGCCGAGTGCTATACGCTGGGTATCAGTTTGGCTACAGGAGCTGCGTGGAGAACGTCAACTTTTGTGTGAAACCCCCTTAAGGGAAGGGGGCTTCACTCCTTACTTAGGAGCGATAGATGCCATCAAAAAGCTGGAGAACCCGATCTGCAGTTCTATTTTATCCATAAATTGGGGAGCAAAGGTATAGATTCATGTTTTTCCTAAGGGCCATGGTAGAAATTTCAAATTTTTCACACACACACTGAAGCAGCCAGTCTCGTTACTTTCTTCCTTTCTTTCTTTCTTTCTTTCTTTCTTTCTTTATTCCTTTCTTTCTTTCTTTCTTTCTCGGTCTGTTCATCTCTCTTCAAGCGGTATTATACGAGATGATCGACAGTATTTGTCAGAAAAGTAACATTAAAAGAACCTTAGATGTGCTATTTTGATCACATAGATTGCCCGCTGAGGTCCTTTAAAAACCTTTAAATCCTTTTAAAGCACTTTGGTGCCTTTCAAAGTCGCTTTAAACAACTTTTAAAGTACTATCACTCCTTTGAAGGGCATCCATTCCTTTCAAGGCTTCCACGTTCAAGAATCTCTTTCTTTAAAAAGCTCCTTAATTCAATCTCTCTCTCTCTTTCAAAAGGACCCTTTTTTCAAAAAACGGTTTTTCGTATGTTAGTCAGTTAGTCAGGGACGTATTAAGGCTAAATGCATAGACAGAGCTAGATGTAGCCCCAGTTTGAGCAATTGTGTTTTGATATGTCAGCAGCTCGTCAGTCAGTTGTATTCTCACAAAAATCCTGGAGATTCCGAAGACAATGCCACTTGCAGAAGGTCACTCAGCAATTACTTCTACTTCCCAATCAAAGTGAATAATTTTTGAGATTCGACATCAACAAAAACAGGGTTTTTTCTCTGTTTAAAATTCCAGTTAAGATTCATTAAGATTCATAGTTCTGGAAAATATTGTTCTTTTTCAATTTCGTATGTTTTCAGCCAACAACACTCAACAAACATCGTGGAATTCTTCAGTTTTTTAGAACAAAAATGAGGTTTTGCAAGGGTTATTTTATTTACAATGTAACTATAATGATAAAGTTGGAACTTTCTGCAATTTTCATGGAGATACAGTTTCCAGTTTTTTCCAATATTTTCTGTTTTGGTTGAAAAATAATGTAAAAATAAAAACTAAATTTTTAAAATTTAATTCTTTTAATAATTTTCATTCTTTTTAGGTTTAGAGTTATGGGTAGAGTTGATGCTATTAAAGATAGTGACTGGGAGAAAAAATTCATAAAATCTCTTTCTTGAATGTAACAATTTTCTAGATGGTGTAATAAATTGAAAATGCTTAAAATCAAAAGAAAAGAGGACCATATTGACAATCGGCACAACAGAATTGATTGGATTGAAAAGGACGGATCCCCGCTTTACACCATAAATATTCATGAAATCTAATTGTATTTAGATGTTTTCGGAAGTTCATAAACTTTAGATAGACAAACTTGATTGAAAAAAATCCTATTTAAGTATTTCAAACTATTGCCAGTGAGGGGAAATATGTAACACATCCACGCTCTATTTTATCGTAAAAAATCTTCACAAAACTAAATCGTATTTTTTGTTTATAAGACTATTGACGTACGAGGAGACATCATCCAATATAGAGAGAGGATCTGTCTTTTTCAATTTGATCAATTTTGGGGTGTTTGGCGCCAATGAAGCCTGAAACAAATTCTAGAATTGCAAGGTAAAGAAAAGTCTTATACAATATTTCTTTCTCTCGCATAACATCGTCTAAAGCTGAAGTCAACACATATAGTTAGATTTTTTATCAACCTTTAAAGGTCAGTTATTGGACGCAGGCCTTCCCTAGATAAGAAATGGGCTGACTGGTTTTACACTGACACTTTGGCCACTGACGTGTCCATAAAGGAGGGTGAAGGGTGGATACATGCCCCACCCCAGGGCATTGGTATGAAGTGAACAAAAACAGGCTCAGCCAGAGTTTAAACTCGACTTGCTCACCATATTCTTCATTCTATTAACAGTTCGGCCACCTCGTACCCACTAGTCAGAATTTTATTTTGTTGTCAGGAAAATAATGACTCCTTTTTTAACATTAATGAACCATTTACTAAACGTCCGATGTTAGATGCAATTTTATAGAGCAATTAATATTTTACAAGGTGTTCAATTTTTCTAATTCTCCACTCTTTAGAAGTTGGAGATATTAATCCATTAACAAAAACAACTTTTTTTATGATTTTTCTTTTAACCTTAAACGAAGAGCAACTGAAAGTGACCATCACCATGCAGTCAAGGATCGGTTCTACTTCTTATGATTCAGAGTTGGTTCAAGAAGTTTCGGCGTAGAAATTTGAGTATTTCTTAAAAATAATGGACATCCAGGAAGGAAATGATCATTTGCCAATGACTCAATAAAATTTTCATGATTTTATTTGACCCTATGAACAAAGATATTCACAGTTCAGACAAAAATGACATTGTTACACGTTGGAAAAAGTGCGCTCAATCAGATTGCGTCTAGTTTGATTCGACTCTCTTTCCATCACTTGTTTCTTTTGTCTCTCTATTCCTACTAAGATTCTCACCGCAATTCAAGTAATCTCTCTCTCTCTCTCTCTCTCTCTTTCTCTCTCTCTCTGCTCACTGCAATAACTCAGCAAGTGACCTTTTTTTTCAAAGTTGACATTCATCAGATGTATCAATCAGCACACAAATCGATACTGTGTCAATTTCGAAGCTTTGGGGATCAACAGTCATCGAGAAATCTGATGAAAATAAATAAAATTGAAATTATAGATCTCTTTCCATTGTTTCTATCATTTAAAGTATCTAAATGACCAACGCTGAAGAGAAGTATCTGAAATAGTCGTAGTTTTGCACGACGGGCGGTAAATCATTTTACTTGACAATTATGGCAGACTGCTCAGCAAACCATAAAGTCTAGCTCCAGTCAAACATGCACTTTTGGAAAAGGCACTTTCCTATTCTTAAAACACCGGAACATTCTGGACAACCCAATAACTGCTAGCAAACAAGCGACTGTCAACACATTTCGTTGAGTTCAACAGTCTTCTGATTGATGGCTTATATCTTGGAACACTATCGTCTTCGGGGGAAGTCAGTCGGTTGGTGCTGATATTGATTATCAAAATATCGCGTATCACAGGCTTGGCCGGACCAAGGGTTCCTGACGCCCCGGGATAGTTGAATTTTGGTACTCTTTATTATTATAGTTTATTTATATATTAGTATTATTAATTTATCTGATTATTCTATTGTGAGAAAAAAAAAGATATAGGAATACAATATCGTGTGAATCTCCTTGGACAATTGTTTCTCCGATTTTCACCACGACATTGAGTATTGAACTCTCATATATTCCTGAAAAATCTGATTTCATATCAGGGACTTTTCTCATTCTGACCGTTTATATCCCCTTTTTTTATTCGTTTTCCCATTTATTGGAAAGTCCTTCTGTCTCAGACGTTTTACACTTGGCCCCTAACACTTGGCACCCTGGCTGATTGCCTGTGTTGCCAGTACCTAAGACCGACCCTGCTGACAGATATAGAGGAACCTTTTCCGTTTAGAAACGCAGACTTGAAGGCTGACCAACTTTCGATGAATTAATCATTATTATTGGTGGTGATTGTAGTCCTTGAGGTATTGTCTCCGAGAGAAAAAAATACGCCAAATTTCTACCCTCAATATTTTGGCGGTAGGGTTAGAGAAGGTAGCAAGAACAAGAGATAAAACAGGCCTGGTTAGTCAGTCAACAGAAACTGTCACATGACCAACATATTTTGACAGATGGGAAAAAAGGAGATCAATGATTAGATTTCCTTGCCCTTTGTTGGTTGATGATCAATAATATAAGTCCAATTTTTCTAAAGAAAAAACAAAAGTGAACACTATCAGACATAAGTGACAATTTTTGCCAAAAATTACACTTTAAATTGAAGTGCAACAACTTCTAAGAATAAGAAAGATGATCGCGCACCTGCAATAGTCCTGCATTTTCCTCCTGCCCAGCAATTTGCAGGATTTCGTCTCTTAATTCCCATTTGTAAAGTTTTTGTCTTCAAAGGAAAAACAATGAAAAATAAATTACAAAATAATCCATGCGTAAATTTACTGTTTGTATAGAAAAAAAGTAATTAAAAGCAAAGTAAGTAAAAGGATATAAAAAATTCAATTTTGTTATTAACTAGGAAAGTTGTTCATGAACTCTTTTAGAATGAAGACAGAATCTTTTGATGATTTTTCATTAAAAATGAAAAGCCTCGAAAACTGAGTGTAATAATCTGTTCGATGTTAAGGCGGCCATGCATAACTCACAACCGATAAAAACTGAATTTCGATGACAAATATCTGGAAACATCTAAATACAGAAACAGAATTGCCTCGTAAGATTTTTTGAATAGAAAATTGAGGCAAAAATATGGATTAAAATATAATTGTAAAAAAAAATGCAAATAGCAACTGTAGTAATCTATTCGAAACGAAATTCAAGTAGAGGAATAAAAAAAAGCTCCCTTGCATTTTTTCAAATAAAATTGTGTCCCCCCCACCCAAATAATTTGGATAAAAACTGAATATCAATCCCTGATATCTAGACTAGAAAATATAATTAAAAGAAATAATTCAAATATCAATTTCTGATAACTATACGAAATCGAAAACTACTTAAAACGAATGAGAGGGAGAGTCTTTGTCTCTCAATTATTTTGTTCTTGCACATGGATTGTTTTTAAGTGTAAAATTGAGTCCAAAAACATTTATAATTTTTTTCAAAAAGTAGGAAGTAAATTACCAAAAAATGAGGATTAACTTTTGCTAGTAAGCTCGATAACTTGTAATGCTGCGTCAATTCAAAATTTGAATTTTCTACCTCACCGATTGAAGAGCCCATAAAGCTAAATGAAAAGTATTTAAATACAGGAATACCGGGATAAATATTTGATTTAAGAAAAGGAACTGAGGTCTCATATCAATCTAGGAGAGCCGAACCCGCGATTTCTTTGTTCATGCATCATTGTAGGATGCACCACGACCATCGTGCCCCAAATGGTAAAGATTAGTTGAGAAATGGCGACGCTTTAACGCTTATAATACAAAGGCTTTTATAAGATCCAAAATAGAAGATTCAACTACAACCAACGAACCGTGCGGGTTAATATTGAAAACTGTTTTAATTAGATCTTCAGTATGAATTTAATACAGGCCAGCTACCTATGTATTATCACTAGACAGAAAATATTGCAAAAAAAACTCTGCATTTTGTTTTACTTTTGAAGCTATTAGCGTCGTATTGAAATTGCAATCTGCAATATTCTATCCCCTTTTTTCTCAGAAATGAGTGCTATTTCCTAAACTTTTGTCTAAAAACATAGAAAATGTCAATTATTCGCTTCCAACTCTGTTTTCGTGACCAAGACAGAGATTATTTGAAATCTGCTTACTTTTAGGGCTGATGATATTTTTTTTCGAAGCAACTGAAGAATAAGCTCAGTAAGTTGTTATCAAATCTTGATTGAGTGTGTGTGTGGAATACTAATTGAAAATAAATTGATTTTTCCATAGGCATCAAATCATAGAAGCGTATCATTTTGTGGTAAACACCATATATCTACTTATCTAATAATGAAGAGTGTGTTTTTTTGGTTGTCTCTCGTAACAATTAATTTTCCCAATTAAAGTTAATAATTCTGCAGATAGAAATATCTCTTACCTATCATTGAATAAACTCTGATACAGGTACTTATACTCACTTTTCAAAAGTTCACATTATGCAGAGTGAAAAGCGAAAGTAGTGTTCAGCTTTGTTTTGCAGCAAGCCATTATAAAGGCAGCGCATACACTTTTCCTCTCGTTTTTTCACCTTAGTTTCCTGTTTCACTGACCATCACAACCTGATTACTTGGCCTAATATCATTTTTTTGTTTTGTAACTCAAATACTTTTTCATTGAAATTAATTGTATTTGAATCTTCAGCTTACGGGGGGCTTCTATAGGAAAACTCTTTCAATTAAGAAAGCTTTACAGCTTTAAATACAAAAGTTATAAAAAGAGTTCTCAAAAATAATTTCATTCAGTTGATTATTTACAAATATCTGTTAATGCTATCAATGTAAGATTTTAAAAGGATTTTATGTTTTATACAGATTAAGATTATTGCTTTATACTTCAAATCATTTTTAAAAAAAATAAGACTTGCTCACGTATGTAAGCCCAAAACATATTTAACGATGAGGGATCAGTAAGTAAAGCAACAGAAGCGACTCATTGTTCATATCACTTACATTGAGTGTTCACCCATGTAAATATTAAATCTGTTGTGTCATTTTAGCTATCAAAGTGCTTCCAAACTAAGTTATGATATATATATATATATATATATATATATATATATATATATATATATATATGGGGGGGATGCGTGTACAAATATAGATGAATTCTGAAAATACCAATTAAGAAAATGGTTACATAAATCATGATTTACTAATTATTTATAATGTCAACATTCAATGTTGTTAATAATAACAATGACGCGTCGCTGTCTTTTTTTCTCTTGAAGATGTGTCTTACAAGACTCGATGGTGAGCTGTAAAGCATCTGGTTCAGCGATTTACACAGGACTGTATATCTGCCTCTTCTCGGCATCTGTGCAAGTCCCCGTAAAGCTACTTCCAGTAGACCGAGATTATGTTCTTTGGTCTGTCTCGAAGCATACTGTCTGAAATACAAATCCTGTCTGCATTTTATGCACAATTTCTCCTCTTCCTGATTGTTGCTGATTTAGACATAGATTTGGGCCACGTTTTTCGCATTCCTGTCTTGGGTTACCCTCTGCAGTTATGTCTGTCATTGAAAAGATAAGACAGCTTATATGTCTGTGTGTGCAACTCTTTTCTCTCTCCCTTTAGTCTTTTTTGTCTGTTGTCTAACTTGGCCAAACAAATTATGTGCAAAAGCTTGGGAGCTTTGCCTATGATTCCATTAATATAACTGCGTATGAATATGTCAATATGACTGCGTATATTGTTCTCTCTATACAACAGTGTCCATATTTATATCAATATGACCGTGTGTACAGTTCTCTCAATAATACAGTGTGTATAGTTCTGTCAATATGACGACGTGTATGGTTCTCTCAATATGACTGCGTGTATGATTCTATCAATATGACTGCGTGTATGATTCTATCAATATGACAGTGTGTATGGTTCTGTCAATATGACGACGTGTATGGTTCTCTCAATATGACTGCGTGTATGATTCTATCAATATGACTGTGTGTGTGGTTCTGTCAATATGACGACGTGTATGGTTCTCTCAATATGACTGCATGTATGGTTCTGTCAAGATGACTGCGTGTACAGTTCTGTTAATATAACTGCATGTATGGTTCTGCCAATATACATGCGTACTAGTGTCCTATCTTTCACTCCATAGTCTCATCATATATTTCCAGTTGGTGTAAAAACAGACATTCATTTTTCTGCGTGCATGATTCCCATCAATTAATTTTTTCTCATTCG
>OY735200.1:90262028-90484528 GCA_963457665.1 Thysanoteuthis rhombus | reverse complement strand
CGGGAGACCACATGAAATAAATGGAATTACACAGGGAAAATTGAACTTGCATGATATTGCTTTTCCCTCATCATATATCTTGTTGCTTCTGGCTTTAGTCGGGTAACACACTTAACAAAAACTCGTAATCTCCTTGATGTCACACAAAGGGGTAATATCATTGGCAATGTTGGAGCCAGATATCTATAACCTTGTAGCTTTATATCAGCCACAAAGATGGCAATAAATAAAAAGCTAGCCATAATAATATTTATGTTTCTTTTGTTTCGACTGAAGATTATTTAGTGGGGCCGATTCGCCAAATAATTTTACATTTTGTGATAAAAACATGAAGTCGATACATTTATAGTCAAAGGCACCCAAAAACTTTGGATATTGAGCCATCATGAATTTCCAAAATATCGCCCATGGCCGCCATTTCGAAATGGATACCAATGGCGATTGTTTTCTGATCAATTCTCCAGTCAGCTATGGATATGGTTGGATATTGCAGATATAATTATGATTACCATACATAGTTTCTTTGAATTGCCATTTCGATAATACATGCAAATCAGTGAAAATTCAAGATGGTTATCATGTCTTGTATGAAAATTTTAATCACGATATTGTTGCATAAACAAATTTGATATGGATTTGACGTCAAATCCATTTCAAACTATTTATACATTTTTATGATGTAGAATTCGAATCAAGAACTTTATAATTGCTCAGAAGCTTCTCGATTCGAAATGATTATTTGTAGGTTCAGACACTTTTAGTGATCACTGCCCAACAAAAGGTGTGTGAAGTAACTTATTCATTCATTACTCTTCTTTTCAATTTTTTCAATCGATCACGCCCAACACGAAATGCTCCCCAAAGAAGCTAGTCACATGACAGTTTCTCTTAAGTAATTCATCAGACATGTTTCTTTTTTCATATTTAGTCTATGTCTTATGCTTAAACCCGTTTTATAAAATGCAGCTACAACCCGTATGTATTTAAAATAGACACAAAATCAGTAAAATATATATTTTTTCCTAAGAGTGGCTAGGGGTATGGGGTACAGAGATAAATTACAAGTGAAAGGGAGCTATAAACAAAAATAGGTTCAGAATCATAGCTGTCAAGCAACAGACCAGAATTTCTTCCCTGACCAATCAGACCCAAATTGATACAGATTTGATTTGGACAGTGTGGATCCAGTCAGGGCAAGCTGAACTTCTGTTAGCTTTAAAGCCTGGCTGAGCAGATCGTCAGTCATGAGAATTTCTTTTGCGAATTGATTCTTAAATTCACTGCAACAGAATGTATCTAACTGTCTAATTTCCTGAAAGATCTGACTTCACATCGGGGAATTTTCTCATTTTGACTGCTTTCATTCTATTCAATTTATTCATTTCCCAAATTGATTTATTTGAATTCGGGATGTCTCACTGTCTCAGGCACATCAGGAGCCACCTGATACTTGGCACCCTTGGCGACTGCCCATGTTGCCAGTTATGGAGACGGCCTTGCACGTATGTATACATGCATGTGTTTTGTGCTCATGCATATGAGACAGCCTGCATGTAAAAGCGGATGTAACCAGAACAAAACCTTGTCTACAGAGGAAAAATACAGAAACTATTGGCATGTTTAATATGAAATGTCTCCATTAATTAGAGGTATTCAGTAATAGTGCTACAGGAATTGGTTTATGAATTTCATGGAATGTTGAAAGCGTCGTTTGATTATTTAAGTCACGTGAAATTCCAGAAAATCATTTTCTTTGCTAGACGGCATGGGGTCTGTCCGTCATTGCAACGTTAGATAGATAGATAGATAGATAGATAGATAGATAGATACTGAGATAGATAGATAGATAGATAGATAGATAGATAGATACTGAGATAGATACTGAGATAGATATATGTGAACGGACTGAGATGGATAAATTGATATGAACAGGTTGAGATAGATGGATTGATATAAACAGACACACGGGTAGATTGATATGAACAGACTGAGATAGATAGATATGATATCTGCCACTTCCAAGAATTTTGAGATAAAAGAATGAAGGTAAATCCAAAAATCATGCTTATCGATAATCAATATGCAATTACTATTAAGAGTCCTTTTATTTCATGTTTCGAGGTTTTCTGAAATAATATTCAGATCAATAGAAATGGAAGTCGTGTTTTAGGCCAAATTTTTAACTTTATATGTAAGTATGCCTATAAATAGAAAAAGGTAACTATCGACATAGAAACATTCTGTTACAAGAGGACACAAACATATATTCAAGAGCATATTATCAATCAGCTGATATATTTCAGTGAGTACAAAAAGCATCCGATACATTTCAAGAGGTTTATACTAATATACTTGTACATCTTCAAATTCGGACCATATATATATATATATATATATATATATGTGTGTGTGTGTGTGTGTGTGTGTGCGCGTGTGTGTGTGTGTGTGATTAGGAGTTGAACTATATAACGTAGAAACTGTAGACCACGCATAAACCAATAAAGACAATGGGAATGCTGCTGGAATCGAACCTGCGACCAATAGCTTTAATGTTTCAGGTTCGATTCTTGCAGCAGCCCCATTTCCGATTGTTTGTACTATTTACGTTGTGTAGGTTGAGGGTTACAATAACCGTGTAACAACAGGAAATCAAATAAGAGTTTCTATATAATATTTGCAATTTATGTATATATGTGTGTGTGTGTGTGTGTGTGTGAGTGTATGTGTGTTTATCTCTCTCTATATATATATACATGTGTGTGCGTGTGTGTGAGCTTTAGTGTGCTTATACACATTGCTGCTTGTTTTATCTTCTTTGCCTGTTAATAGTGGTTTTTGTTATCATTTGCATATCTTCAAGAGTATATTTTCCATGATCTGATATATATATATATATATGTGTGTGTGTGTATGCGTGTATATATATATATATATATATATATATATATATATATATATATATATATGTGTGTGTGTGTGGTATGTATGTGTGTGTGTGTGTGTGTGTGTGTGAGTGTGTGTCGAGGTGAGTGGGTGCATGTGTCAGTTCATGCATGTATATTAATAATGGTAGTCGTTTTCACTGACATATAGACTCTTATGTAAAAGTGACGTTTCTTTGCCTGAACGTTTCTTTGAGGTTGATACACTCTGATGCGTCTTGTGTGTCTGATTCTGTCCTCTAAGTGCAACGGACGGCCATGTCTATGGATGGCACGATATTTACCGGGAAGAGCAAAAGCCAAATAAAACAGGACAAAAAGGAAAAACGTTGCATTGTGTCTCAGATCGAAACAACATAGCACATGAAATTGTTTATGTAACGAATGGGGTTTTTGCACTTTATTTTCAGAGTGTTTCAAATGCGAAGCCCGTTCTTAGAAGAAGAAGAAGAAGAAGAAGAAGAAGAAGAAGAAGAAGAAGAAGAAGAAGAAGAAGAAGAAGAAGAAGAAGGAGATTGTAAGAGTAAGGGAGTTCAAAACTGTGGGGGACAATAGAATTCAGAGGGAGGGAAAGAAAACAAAGCTGAGTGAATATCAAGTCGTTTCTTTTCAAGAGTTTGCCGTGTATATACAGTTTAGTTTGACACAATGCCTGATTAATAAGGCACGAGGTGAGGTTCGAACTCATCACAGTGATAAGGGTCAGCATCAAAAGCTTATTAACCATCACAACACTGATTGTGGAACCAGGAATTTCATGAAATGATTGAAATTCCAAGGGATTTTACACAAACACAAGCGTTCAAATCTTCCTGCAACTTCGATATTTTGTCGAGATTTATGAAGTCGATAGGTTCTATTAGTTTAAAGGAAAACTTGATTGATTTCCACCGTTTCTTGCAGCTAATTCGATCTATCTTGGCAGTGAGAAAGACATTGCAAGTCTTAGATTGATGGTAAATTTACAAGAGTAGGAGAGAAAATAATACGAAATCTAATTATGTAATCAAAGCAGGTTGTTTTATCGTGAGGCAATGCTCTCTGAAAATCTCTTTGAATCTCTGATGGAAGATATAATGTTACAGAATTAGATGTTATTCATATAAGGTGGACCGGAAGTAGAAACACAATTAAATTGACGAACACCCCCCCCCATAATCTACACACACACATATATATATATATATATATATATATATATATATATATATATATATATATATATATATATATATATCGTTTTTGAAAGTTCCGTTGGTTATCGATGCCCTAAACGGATGCCTTTTACAAAACAAATGTCTCAAATCGAATGGTGCACATCAAGCTGAAATATCAACCCAAGAGAAATCCTTAGAGGTAAAATACTGTACAGGAATATCTAAAACAACATTAAAACTAAGATTAGCCAAGTATGTATCATCATTAACAAACGGAAAATACATAAACAGAACATCACTGTTAATATATTATTGGAGATTAACTGATTGCAACCTCACACCCAAAGTAAAATGGAAAATATTTAAACAAACAGAACATTAAAACCCCATGTTAACAATGCGTAAATGAAAAATTTGAAATCGTTACCTTCCCATTGAACAAAAGAAACAAAACAGAATTATTGAATAGAAAAAAATGAAATAGCTTTAAAGTGATGATATTGCATAAAATTTTCATCAAGAAATATGATTTTACATCTTACATACTGGTATACATAAATCAACCACTATTGCAATCTTATTCCTCTCGATATTATTTACAGCAGTAGTAGTAGTAGTAGTAGTAGTAGTAGTAGCATTACTATCAACATCAAGATTATCTTTATTTTACCCCAAGCCACTTTAAGAACAACCCAATCACCTTTTCATAATTATCTTAGATCTATACAAACCTAGAATGAATGATATAATTGAACTATGACTAAGGCCATGTAAAAGTGTATCCTAACACTGTGAAACAGATTAAAATAAGAATAAAATACTTCCGGAGAGGAAACATATCAATAAGAGCTGTTGTTTTAACAACACTTTGGTAATGAAAATGCCTACAGTATGTCTTACTAATTAATAACTACCAGACAGGAAATTATCTCCACTATGTAGAACAGAAAAACGTAATAGACACTGGCCAACAACTACAGAAGGAAATAAAAAATGATATATGAATAGAATTAGAAGATTCTCCACTCAAGGAAAATAGACACCCCGCCCCAAAAAGTCCAAAATACGTATCTAAAATAAATCAAATCATTCGCTTGAACACGCCCTAATCGGATAGAAACATAAACGTATTTGTTTAACCAACCCTTTATATTATTATATTTTAAACTCTATTCTAACGTAACTTGATGTCCAATGTTGAATGTATCGAGCCCTTTATAAAATAAACCCATTACATATCAGATATTGCATTATATTATATCATATTCCTGATTTGTACTGTGTATATATCTATATATATTGTCATTACACTCTCATATATATATATATATATATCGAGATATGCAACTGAGGCCTATATTGAAAAAAATGAGGTGCAGTCTCAAGTGGCTAGGTGAATCATTTTCCAAGTATTGGTCTGTGTATGCGTCTGTGCTCTGTTCATTCAGACGCAGCCTTATGCAAACTCACAACCGAAACCCTGACAGAATTGTGATAATCCTCTGTACGATATGATTAAAGACATGTGGTAAAAAAAAATGGAGTCGACAAATCATCTGCTTGTGCAATAAATACAAATGGAAGGCTATTAGTTCTGATGGTATATATTGGTGATGCACTTAGTTCCCAATTCAGTCCAACCTTTTTATCAGATATGGACATGAATTTCTGATTCTTTGCACAAGTATAGGACCGATATATTCTCATGAGGAAATGTTTCTTTTTTTAGAATATTTTTATGTGCCAAACCGTAAGGTCAATGGCCAAACGCTTTCAGAAGAGGCTGCATTTGTTGCTAAAATTTTATAAACTTATCAAAACCTTCCTCAAATTTTATTTCTGAAAAAAGGGAAATTTGATAAGAAAAAAAAAACAAAGAACAAAAACAGAAACCATAAATTCATCAATGCGTCTAAATCCTGACGTCTATATCCGTCCATATGGTTGCTTCAGTTACTAGCAACCTATAATTAGAACCGAATTTTTCAGCAACGGACCTCTTGGTAATAGCAAATAATTAGCAACAATAACAATCGAGGACTTTTGTTTCTATTTATGAAAATATAAAACAAAGAAAAAAGATTAAAGTAATTAAACCAATGCAAATGTGAATAATTAAGATAATTTTCAACAAATGTAAAAAATCCTTATGTCCAATTTTGGAAAAAATTATACATGCATCAAAAAATCATAACCTGAACATTGGTATGAAAAAAGTAGTTTTGCTGTTGCTTTCCATGGAGGAAGATGGGAAGAGGCTAGCTTCGTAAGAAATGGAAGAGAAAAGGAATAACCTTTCCGAAATCCTAACTGTTTTATTTACTTTTTTGTGAATTTTCAAGTAATAGTCAAAAGCGATATCTAATAAAAAAAACCAAGTTTAACAAATAGAATTTCTGTTCTCAAAACCGATTTCAATCTCAACCTAATGATCTTCATAATTGAGACTTTCTTGGCCGAAGAAATATATATATATATATATATAAAGAGAGAGAGGGAGAGAGAGAGAGAGAGAGAGAGAGAGAGAGAGAGAGAGAGAGAGAGAGAGAGAGAGAGAGAGAGAGAGAGAGAGGGGGGGGTTAAATAATCAAGTCCCACGTCTTTGGCCGTAAAATTTCCTCAGCAACCGAAAAGGTGATTAAGGAGAATGATGATGCACAAAATCGATCCAGCGTCCTGACGTAGATTTCAAATCAATCTTACTTGAAATAAACTAGGAGTAACATTACAAATTGTAGCAGTAGTAGGAAAAGGAAGCATAAAATGATGAGGATGGTTCGCCTGAAGGTCTGGACCAAGTTTCATACCGATCTAACATGAAACAGCTGATAATATAGTTATATATTATATTAGGGACCGGCAAACATACCGACCGAAAAGTGTCTTATAGAAAGGTGTTGATGCTCCTAAAAACATTCTGGTGCTTATCCACATCATCTTCGGAACATTGTTTTGAAAATGCAATGAAGATAATGAAACAAAAACGTTGACACTCTTTTTTATGATTGCGCATGTCATCAATATTACATAATGCCATAAACAAAAAAAATAGAGGCATATCTACAAATAGATATATTCATAACTGAAACGGAGACTACAAAAGCAATACATCGTTATCAAAATATATCTGGCTGTTGGAAGAAGAAAAAGAACACTGTTGAGTGAATAAGAACACATGATAAATACTTTGGTTCCACAAGATTCAGCCAAAAAGTTCTGTTTTGAAAAGAAACTGAACAAAATTGATTTTCCCAAGGAAAATCTCCTTCTGAACAAAACAAAAAACAAATTAGTCGCTAAATGCAGACTCAAAGGGATTTTTTTATCCAAATATGTTGGTATCAAAATTTCAGAGTTCAACGACTAAAAATAAACCACACCACATATTAGGTTGTAACTTACATTTATCATTTTAATTCCATACATTGTGAATATTTATAAATATCTAACCTAATAGAAATGAACTCGACTATTTTCAAGATTAAATACCGCAAGTATTTTCCAGATAATCTTTTAACAACCGTAACACAAATAATTTCAAATTCAGAACACAGAATACAATTAAAAAACTAAAAATCAGACAACAGAAAAAAATTAACGTAAAGAAACTGGATATATAAAATATCATGCAATTTTTTCCGATATAACTCGCTTGAAAATGGCAGAGACACGTGAAAAAAATTATTAGAGATGATTCGGTAAGTATATATATATATATATATATATATATAGATTGATAGATAGAGAGATAGATAGATAGATAGATAGATGTATAGATATATCCGTTTTATCACTTTGAAACTCTATTTGAAAGGATCGTCTCTTATTACATATATCATTTTATGTATAATAATGGAAAGGCATTTCAAATAAAGTTTCTAAGTAATATAACGCATTTATAATTATTTCTGTCAGATTCTATATCCATTACTCAAACGTGACAAATTACCTGAGGAAACAAAGGTCATGTGGACTAACAACACGAGTATCAATTGCAAATGATATTTTATTTCAATCTTCTTTAAATATTCGATCATGTATATGGGCTTGCCTGGGGTACATGACAACTGATATGATGAAAAGAAATACGCGAAAACAAAGAGAAACTACTGTAATATCATCCAAAATGCCCACCTGCCCACCCAATTGAACCAGTTTTGGGCTCAGCAGTTTGTGTTGTGCAAGAAGAAATATATCAAAGAATACATTTCTTTACTGTGTTGCCAAGCCAGAAATGATAAAGTAAAAATATCTTTGATTATTCGTAAAAGAATATATGGAAAAATAATCGAAAAAATAGAAATGATACTTCAGAAAAGTAAATATCAAAACAAAAATTATCAAATGGAAATGTTTAAAATCATTAAAATCTTATTTCGTACTTGATTTAATTATCAGTTAAAAGACTTCTGAAAGACAAATATCTTTCAATTTTTACCGACATCTGAGGCCAACTTCAAACATCTCATTACCTTCTCTGTGAAACGATGCACCACTATAAAAAATATCAGCTTCCTAGGTGCAAAATGATGTCTCACATTGCTCCAATTGGCTTGTAATTATAATAAATGACCCCTGGTGACATCGAATGACCTTTTAGTTCAGCAACACACAACTCATGAGTTTGCTGTTAGGAAATGTTGGATATGCCGAATTTCAGTACCCTAGGGGCAAATTATAGCCAACAATTACATCAAAAAGCTGGAAATGTCTACAAATGACCTCTGATAACCTTAAATGACGTCCAAGGTCATTTCACATAGCTTTTTTCTCCGCTATAAAAGGATGTGTGACTATCTCAAAATCTAGCTCTCTTGATTAAAAATAACTTCAGGTTACGTCAGACGACAAGTTTGGGCCCAGTTTAGCATTATAATTACATTGTGAATAAGGCCCAAGTGTGATACCTTTAGAACATCACTCATCCAATATCCTTCGCTGTGAAAAAATGTACCGCTATGGAAATTTTCAGCATGCAAAATTGTGGTCTACAATGTGGAGCAGACGGACGGGTTTCAAGTTGACGATATATATATATATATATATATATATATATGTATATATTGTTGAAAACAACAAACATATTTTGTTGAGTTGACTTTTTATTTAGTTTTTCCAGTCTGCGAATAATTTATTTAGTTTTTTGGTCTCGGGAATGTAGCTGTCTGAAATTTTTAATGTTCATCTTCTTCTCAGCGCTTTCGACTGCCTTCAGTCATTTTCATGGAGTATTTTCAATAATTACTTTTTAGTCCAAAAATAAGTATAATTCACGGTAGCATTGTTTCTTCAAAATCGACTGTTTATTCTGACGACGTTTTTTCCATGGCAACGTTTATCGCATCAATTCAACACGAAGAATTAAATAAAAAGTTAACACGTCAAAATCTGCCAGTCATTTTTGACGAAATAAGAGAAGAATTGCAGCCCAAAATACACATCATTTACTATATATATATATATATATATATATATATATATATATATATATATATATATATATATGTCCGTACGTACATCTATTAGTACGTCCACGCGGCCGTGTGTGTATCTTCGTGAGTAGAGACACGTACATATTTCAGAATATACATTTATGTAATTATATCTGGATATACACACACACACACACTTCTTCGCGTATAATCATAAGTGGAGGTATATATACGTTTATGAATATATCCAGTGAGTGCAAAAGTATCCGATACATATGAAAAATTCATTTTAACATTCCTGCACAGAATTTGGATCATAGATTGAAAATATGAATAAAAAATATTGGAACAAAATTGAATACAGAAATGTTATACAATGATGAGGCTAGAAATCTTTCGTCTAAATTCTATCAATTCTAATGCATAGGGATTTCAAAATGGTCTTTCCAATTGTATCTTTCATTCATATATAATTAAAATGCCTTTAAGGACATCCCCGTGAACAATTGGCATTTAAATACATATTTAACATTGAAATACATATTAATACAAGCAAGAAATGTTTGAAAGATAATAAAAAATTACAAACCAATCAGTGCAGAGAAAATTTACCGGGAACATATTATTCATAAATCCACCACCTTGTCTGAATTCTTCTATACATTTCACCAGATAAGTCTCAAAATTGCTCTGTCAATCGACTTTTTATCCCAGATGATTTGAATCTATCAACGTTATTCTTGAAATTATCTGACGTATCAGATACTTTTTGCTTTCACTGTATTTCTCAATAAATGCACATATTATTTGTCTACTCGGAACACGGTCAATACAATCTTTTCAAATGAGAATCAGACGAGTAAATGTTACTAATTTAAGTCTCGTGATGTTTTGGGGGATTTACCTGCAACGCAGAGACGATATTTACGCTGATAAATGTGTTGCTTTCGTGGTATGAAACGGAACTAAACGGACTGAGATAAATGTGTTAGTCAGCTAGTCGAAGATAAAAGAAAAACAAAAAACAACGGTCAAGTATGCGTCCATGAACATATGTCTAAAATCTGTTGAAAATTACTGGTAGATATGACTTGAATCAGGGCTCCTCAAGCTTTCAAGTTTCTCCAGTTTTCTGGTCTTGCTGGTTTGCTATGTATGTATGTATCATGCACCCAGGCCGCACCTTCGGGGCTGAAGATTCAAACATTTACGCTTTATCATGTCCAGAAAGAAAAAGCGTTTTTCTTCATTCGAAAAATGTTCGGTAGCATTCACGGCTGTTCTGCTGAAATTCAGACTTTTTAGAGATCACTACGCAACGAAAGTCGAGCGAGGTAACTTATTTATTGATCACCACTTTTTCTAATTTTTTTTAATGATTCCCCCAATACGGTATGCTGCCAAACCAGAGTGACTAAGCTGATCTATCTATTTATCTATCTATGAATTCTTTTTCATCTTTTAACAGCAATTCATCCGCCCATTAGGGCAGGTGTTCAGCTAGTCCATTTTCATTTCTTAGACTTGAGTCCATTGTTCTCAGCTGGATAGAATCACTGGTTAAATTTGGCAGTTATTATGCTGGAGGCTCAGAATCCACCTAATTAGTTTGTGTGCAAAGTTGTTAAAGACGAGACTGATCGAATGAAGAGAATAAATGATGAAAGACTGGAACAAAAGAATTTGGCAGGTGAGGGGACCGGGTTAAGCAACAGAGTGATGCATTTCAATTAAAATACCCAGCAAGCAGTGAATACTTATATTTACCTATTTACATCTGAGCCAACTTATATTTATCTTTGTACTTACACTGGCATGTGTTGGGTTTGTAGGTTGTAGATAGCTGCTCGCATAAATAAAGACATATTGGAGAGATTGGAGTCAAGTGTAACACATTTCACTCTTTTCTGGATTATCTCGAGGACTGACTAGATTTGTCAAATTTTACTATATTACAGTTCTACATGTCTATTAATTTGTCAGATTATTGAAATGTCCCCGTGAATCACATGAAGATTACTATATAGATATATTTCTTTAGAAGTCAGACGTAACAGTTGACCCCACTTTAACATTTGCAATTGTCAAATGAGTCCAAGTAAAAATCACGGAGAGACCTTATACGTATCCCTTTTTCGTGACTTGGACATTTTCAAGCGTAATGAATATGAATTTAAAAAGAATATGTTCTGTGTTTTGTATTCTGGGTTGGAAATTTAAGAAGAATTATATGTTACCATTATTGGAAGATAATCTGGGAAACGCTTGTACCTAATACTTTTAATACTTACGATTATAACTTAAAGGTTCGATAGTTACATATATTCATGATGGATATGGAATATAATTTTCTTGTTGTTAATCTTGTCGTTTTATGTATCAGTATCTACAAGATTTAATGAAGAAATCTTTTTGTGTCTGCATTTAGCTACTACATCGTTAGGAAAACCAATTATGTTAAGCTTGTCTTCGAGGTATAAGTAGCATTTCACTGTAATTTTGGAAACCGGTGTATTTCTTATGAGTTCCCATTTAAGAAATCGTGTAATTTTCTCTTTCATTTCCCAGAAATATTTTGCTGAAGATGTGCCGTTTATGTAATCTTCGTTTTGGAAGGAATGTCAGTGGTTATTGAACTTGATCTCAAAGGTGGTGAATAGGACGCCCACATAGGACTTCATTAGATTCATTTGGTTTCTTCGAAGATGTTAACTGTGGCTCAAAGGACAACGTTAGCTAGATTGCATTTCCGTCCAATTGGGAAATTCTCGATATTTTTACAATTGCAACTCGGAGTATTTTCATTTTTTGATGTTTCTTCGTAATTATTTCATTGTTGTGTGAGTTAATTTTCGCAGAGATAATTCAAACCCTTAAAATGATAATGATACCGCAAGCACTTTTCAGATAATCTCCTGATAACCAATACACATGAATTTTCGGAAAATTTCAAATCCAGGACGCGGAACGAAACACGTAACTGAGAAAGGAAATTCAAATCCAGAAAAGCAAAAAAGATTTACGCTCGAAAACAGCACATCTATAAGATCTGGTATTGATTTATTTGGACACACTTCATAATAACAAAGATGCGTGAACAAAAATTGTAGTGATGATTCCATACATATCTATTATACTATCTCTATTCTTTTTGAAATATTGAGCATATCTATCTTAAACACAACTGCATATCATTATTATTAGAATATATATATATATATATATATATATATATATATATATATATATATATATATATATGTGTGTGTGTGTGTGTGTGTGTGTGTGTGTGCGTGTGTATTATAATCTGTCCCTTGATTTTTTATGAAATCTTTTCAACTGATATATATATATATATATATACATATATGTATTCATATAGATATATATATTCATATATATATATATATTCATATATATATATGTATTCATACATATATATATATATATATATATATATATATATATTTGCGGTACTTCTGAATTTGATGTTGATGGCACGCAGACCTGGATCGGAGCAAAATATGTTTTCCTGTACAGATGTCCACATAATCTTTCTTTCCACTTTGATCGACATTTTATCAAAGTTCGCCGCACGAACCGATCTTTGGCCTTCAAAACGGCTTCCTTTATCCGATTTTGTCCGCTCCAAGTGGACAACCCCATTCGAACCGTTGGCACATCACCCAAAAGCCATGTTTTTGCCACTGATGGACGTAGACTGATTCACATCAGTCTTTGGCCTCTTTTCGATTCATCTTTCCCTCTTTATCTCCCCCCTCACCTTTTTGACCATTCCACCGACATAGGTCTAATTCATTTTTAAAACCGTCAACTTAGGTTTCTTTAATTTTCAAGTGATTCTGTGTGGCTGGTCATCTATCTATCTATCTATGCATCACATGTACAGGCCATACCAATGGAGCTAGGGGGCTCGAAATTCATACATTATGCCTAAAATAATCATTCCCCAATACTGAATGCCGCCAAAATACATTGGTCTCATGACAGTTTCTATTGAGTAACTAACCAAACCTATTCCTGTTCTTATCTGGTTTTCTCCTGCGTTTTACTTGACTCAACATTTTCTCTTTTCCCACCTTTTATCCTTTCTCACTTTTTTCTTTTTCCTTTTTATGTCTTTCCCTCTTTTCTCTCTTTCTTTCCTTCTTTTGTTTTCTTGTTTGGTCACTCGTTCACGTGACCATCAAACAACATTCTGTCCGTCTGTCGATCCTACTTACGTTAAACAAGATGGAAGCGAGAGGTAAGATGTCATCAAAATATATGATGTCATTGAAAGGCTTGACGTCATAAAACGTGTGATGCATCAAAATAAAACCTATTCCATTCAAAATCACCTGCAGAATATTTCTCATAGCAATATTTTACAAGTATGGAAATCAATTGACCCAGAGGAAGAACAGTTGCTTTTCTTCCTCCTCGTCCCCCTACTCCTACACACGGTGGATACATCATTGAACTTGTTATTTGCTTATTTCAGTCTCTTGTCTAATTGTTTAAATTTCTTCCTTTTCGACTTTGAACATTTTTACTCAACACCGCTTATCCATTGTTGCATTTTCCATTTTTCACTTCATCTTGTGCCACACCCCTTCAGGTCATGATCAATCATGGCTTTTCACAGCTTTTTTTTTCATGCATCTGTCAGCGAATCCTTTTCATCAACGCCTTCCGGTACTCTTTCGGACACCCTCAGTCTAAACCCTCGCTGCTACTGTTGTTCCTTTTGCCTTCTGAGCGTCCCGTGGGGGTCAAATTCTCCATGCCTCCTTTCCTCATTTTGTGCCCCACCCACCCAAAAAATTACATCGGTCTTTTTTTTTTTTTTTTTTTCACTTTACTGACATGAAATATCTTTCCATCCATTTTCCCCTCTTTTTCTATCCTTTCACTTTTTGGTTGGTTTTATTCTCCAGCTTCAATTTACTCACTTCCTAGTAAATTAATACCTTTCCCTCCAGTTGTTGTTCCTCCTCCTCCTCCTCCTCCTTCTTCTTCTCCTTCTCCTTCTTCTTCTTCTTCTTTGCTTGTCTCTATCGCTGAGGAATCTGCACAGAAATCGCCGGAGATGGGGATCTCAGGGATCAAAATTGAAAGAAGAAATACGATGTGATCAATCATGAAAAAGTGCGATGTTTATTTGACAAATGACGTAAAAAAACACAGAAACGCACAACGATTTGAATATGTCCCACCTGAGAATCGAGTGACCGTTACGGAGAAACAGTTATGCTTGCTTACTCAGTAGACACCATCACGTGACCAATGTCTTTTGGCAGCATGCTGTGTTAGGGTGATCTGTTCAAAAATTTCGAAAAAGGTGGTGATTGATGGATAAGCTTACTCCTCTCACCTTTTAGTCAAGATTTTCAAAAAGCAAGCGTAAGACAAATACAGAGGGACGAATCTAGCATCATCTTACATTGTAAATCGATTCCCCCCCCCAAAAAAAGAGGATTTTCAAAGAACAAATAAAGCCTTCTCTGAACATAATAAGGAGTAAATGCTTGAAATTTTAACTTTTTTATTCCATTAGAGTGACCTGTACTCGTAACACATACGTACATAAAAACATAAATGGCCAGACCGACTGTCAGGCGGAACAACTTCAAGACTGGAGATAATACCTAAGTTGATAGATTTGGTTGACTTTATCTAATATACTCTCCTACACATCACTAGTTTCACAATCTCACCGCAACCTACGCACAAAATCATTTGTGGGGTGAACCCTCTTTAATCATTCGAGAACAGGTGCACTAACCCCTGATCTATATCGTTAATACTCATCTACTTTGATGTTTTAAAGAAAGCAAATATGAATTTGTTGCTGAATAAAGTATTTTTCAGTGCCAAATAATCCTTTCATACAATAATATTTAACAATGTGCAGATATCTCCAGTCACTATAAGGGACACAAAGGAAGTAGTAAATTGAAATTTCATTCATACACCTGATGAAATGAAATAGAATTTCATTTATGTTCTAATGACGCAATAAAATGCTGAAAAGTTATCCAAACAAAAACAAAAAATAAAAAAAATCCATCTGTGGTCGACAGAACGCTATTCTTCAAGCTCACAGCAATAACATTTCCATTATCGGCTTATATAAAATGTAATGTGTATATCTATATATTTCGTGTACGCTGTAATGTTTGACGACACTAGTAAACTATTTATAAATTCTGTCTATAATCACGAACTCAGCGATCAACTCTCATGCATATGAATAGAACATATCTAACAGAAGTCCACACATTCAGGATGTCCCAGAAATTGTAAACACACTTGGCTTATGAATAGCAGATAAGGTAATTACTTGATGGTTAATTAAACGCTTCTCCAATAAAGAATTAATGTTTTAATAAACACCAATAAAGGAACGTCTTATAGGTGCAATAATTCTCTTTGAGTGGAAAACTAATGAAATCGTCAAAACAGTTTATCAACTTTGAATTTTGTAATGCCCTTTTTTTCGAAAATATTTTGAAAGCAAAACACAAAGTGTCAGAACTATCAAATGCTTTCCTTCGTTGACTTTGATTGCTTATTACAGAAGTGCCTAATCAACTTTGAAATAATAACTGTAAAGTGCTCATACGAGGTGCTACTTGAAAGTTAAGAAAATTTCACCATGAAAATAAATTACTTACTTTAACACCTACGTTCCAGCGTCTCGTTCGGCGCTCAGTGTCGCCCAGGAATGAATTCTCCAAACCACTTCTATGTTTAGAAATTTTATTTTCTTCCCAGCCAAACTTGGCAGGATTTTTAAATTTTTCTCAATGGAACATTTCACAATCAAAACGAATATTATCATGTTTTATGTATGTCCAAACTTTACAGCTGTGATTCCGTCCATGGACATTAAATAATGCTCGAAAGTCCGCAACGGTATTCCCTCTAAACCTGTTATGGTGAATCAAGTCGCCAAGAAACTACATCATCCTTCGTAAAGCTATCAAATAACAATTATTTCACCTAGACCTCTATTGTATATTACAATTCAAATAAATGTAATCCATTTAGAATGAATATGATTTTCAAAGGTAAAACATGTACATTTTCCTAGTTCATTAAAAATAGTCTAAAAAACAAATGCAGAAAATCAAAGTCCACCGGAATATTTTTGTTTATTGAATGGACCTTTGTGTGTGCAAAGTTCTGAAATCACTACTCTGTGACATCGAAATTCTGTTGCAAAAATATTTATTGTCATCCGAAATTTAGAACGAAAAAAATATTTTTGGCGACAGAGTTCCAATACTGTAGAATTCGGCCATAAATAATACTTGATAATATCTATTTTGATCGTGTAGATGTCTACTTCAAATTATAAAACCCTGCTATGTTTGGTTTAGAAGAAATTTAACCGCCATAAAAAAAATGATGGTTCGGTGAAGCCATTCATGGGCGAGCCTATATATACAGAGATCTCGCAGAAGGTACTTGAGGGAAAGTGTTGTGGCTTAAGTCCAACATTCGGTTAGCACGGACTATCGTAATTCTTGATAATGCTAATCAGGCGTATCTAATAAATTCAATGTTTAAACAAACAAATTCACTTCTCTACTGAGACAAAAATCGACAGTACCCTGAATGTCAAGAGATTTTTCGTTCAGACCAAATTTGAAACGGTTCATAGCGTTCAAAAGAGAGGAAGGATAGAGAGTGGGCGAAAAGATGGATATTTTGTTCATTTTTCCCACACACAACTCGATATTAGTCCGAGAAAGGGAGAAAAAGAGCAAAAGAACGAACTCAACTTTTTCATTCCTCCCAAATTATATTGAATTTCAAACAATATCATTATTTGTTTACATTTTTTACGCAATGATGACTTTTGTTTCTGACGTTTTAACGGAGGTTAACTCGGAAAATCAAGTGGAAGATTTTTTTTTATCGTGGAAACAAATGTTGCCAAATTCAGTGAAAAATTGTATGTACAATGTCGCAGGTTTTGAAAAGAGTCTGTTTTTTTAAAAATGTTTTTATTCTATCAAATGGTATTCATAGAATTTATATAATCATAAATAAACTGAATCAATGAAATAATGGATATGATGAATTTTCACATCCAATCTAGCAATATCTAAAGAAAAACAATGATATTTTGTACCGTTTTGTATGAATAACAGCTAAATCGAAGTCTAGATGCACTATATAGTTCTCTGTTGTTTTAATTATATTGAAATGACTCCTGGCTTTGTCAGTGAAAATATGGAGATTACGAGAAAAAACGAGGGATCGGATAGTGATTGTGGTTATTAGACTTTTCAACTTTAATTATACAATTTACATTCATGGTAGTTAATTCCATGGAAACAATTCACGGATATATATTTATGAATTTCAGTGAGATGAAATTTTATAAAGGGAAAAAACTACTAGAATCAGATAAAGTTTGCTGTCAGACCATAGATAGCGTTACACCCGATGAGGGTCGAACCTTCTAAAAACGTCTGTATAATCGGCTTACTGGTCATTGCTATGCAATATACATCCTGGTCTATTATTGTTTTTCTCTAACTCCAGATCAAAGTCTGGAGTTGACTTAGTTTTCCTATTGTTACAAAAACGACAAACACAATCCTCACCCAAATGGGGGATGTAAACCAATTTGTTAATTTCATATGTTCATATTGTGATTTGTACTCACGACCAACTGATTGCCAGGAGGCTATCTTACTGATTGAGCTAAATTCACTTGTCTTGATCACACAGGCTTATTTTTATCTAAAAAATAAATGCATTTATACAATTTTAAAAAATTCATTACACGTTACAAGAACAATATAAAACCTTCCATAATGATCTTCAGTCGGAACAGAAGTTTGACTCTGCATCAGCCAGGCTTGTTATTTGATTTACTGGTTAATCCCACTGAAAAAATTCACGAATTTATTTAAATTTCTATAAAAAAAAAAAAAAAGTGAATTTGTTCTAGTGAAAGAGTCAATAGTTTCAAGTGTTGGGTAGGACGTATTTTTATCAGCAAAAGTGTTATCTTCCGTGGTAGAGTTCAGTGTTACGGACATCGAACCCAGAAAATCACGCTCTTCTTTATTATAGCAGATGCTAATAACGTCTAAAAATCAACTCTATAAAAGTTTCATGATCATAGATAAATGAAATCTATGGATAAATTAATATAAACAAAATTTCATGGCAATCAAATCTAATCTAGCATATGTAATGTTTACAAAAAACGATATTTTTGTACTGTTTATATGAATAATAATTATCTAAATCGAAGTCTAGACGTTTTATTTAGTTCGCCTTTGTTGCTATAATTGTCTAAAATTGACTCCTGGCTTCGAACGTGATAATACAGACAAGAGAGAAAACGGGGGCGTAAAGCGATTGTGGTAGTTGCTCGTCTGAAACTTTTTCAACTTTTAATTTTACAATTTATATTCATACTAGTTATTACCTGTGGCAAGAATTCATGGATATATTTGGATCTCTAAGAAACGATTTTTTAAAATTTTGTATAAAATGTAATTGTGAATTAGTTTTCATAGTTTCAAATGGTTAGTTGGATGTATTTTTATCGGCAAAATTTTACCCTCTGTGGAAGAACCCAGTGTTATGGACAGGAAAAAAGAGCATGTGCTTCATCATATCAGTACGTATATTGATTTGGCATAGATTTGTATCGCTCAATTTACGTTGAAATATCAGGCGAGGATCAAACAAACGATCAGCGGTCAGCAGGTTTACCTCGCTGATTATTGCTTCAAGACGTAGACTCTGATTTATTTTTCTTTTCATGTAATCAACTAGTTAATCTCACTTAGGAAAAGTACTGGGATATTTTGGAATACACGCTCACACACTCACGTATATATATATATATATATATATATATATATATATATATATATATATATATAAGAGGACCAAGAAAATCACGATGTTTTTTGCATGTAGATTGTTACCCTCTAGTGAAAGAGTCCTGGGCTACGGACCAAAAAAAGCACACAATTCATTTTATTAGTGGATTGTGACCTCGGAGCAAAATAGTCCGTGGTTATAGACTGAGAGTCAAGAAAATCACACTGTACATTATATAAGTAGATTATCAGCTCTGAGTGGAAGAGTCTATGGTTGCGAACTGAAAACTAAGAAAATTATACTGTACATTATAACCAATATACCAGGTTTGATTATGGTCTATCCAACAAATCAGAATGAATGACAATATTAGATGTACAGATGAATTGCTTTGATTTCATTCAGCGTTTCGTCAGTGTAAAATGTCTTTATCAAGAAAAATACTGGATTAATACATAGGATTCTTACCTTGAAGTGGATAACTCTGTGTATATAGACAGAGAACCAAGAAAATCAGTCTGTTCGTTATATAAGTATTTAATTGTCTAAATCAAGGTCTAGACGTTTCATTTAGTTCTTTTTCATAGTTTTAATTTCAAAAAATGACCCCCGGCTGATAATACGGCTATTAGGTGAGAAAAAAGGTGGGGGGGGGGGGTCAGCGATGGTGGGGGGGTCAGCGATGGTGGTGGTTTCTAGTCATAAACTGTTTGACTTTTAATTTTACAATTTACATTCATTTAAAAACCGTCATGAATTTTAATGAATTCATGTTGACAGCAATTATCACTTAAAATTTTCCTTTACTTAAAATTGAAACAGAAGAAGAGGTCTGGTTAGTCACTCAGTAGAAACCGTCACTTGATCAACGTTTTTTTTTCGGGGGAGGGGGGGATGCAACATGTCGTGTTGCAAGCGATCAATTAGAAGGTTAGAAAAGTGCGTCATCAATGAATAAATTACTTCACTCTCCTTTGGCTGGATCACCAGGAATTCCAAATTTTCCAAAAAAAAAAAACAACAAAAAAATGTGCATGAACGCAGCCTGACATCGACTAAAAGACCAATTTAGCATAAATTTAATTTGTAAATTGAAACTTTTTGGTGGGGTAATTAAGAAAAAAAGTTTTTCCAGTCATAATGAGGAGCTAATATTTAGATTTTCAGCCCTCTAGCTATATTTGTACAGCTAGTATGCGTGGCACATACATAGCCAGTCAATCAGACCAACTTGAAAGCTGAAGAAACCTATGCTGACGTTAACAGTTCTACCTCACAGCTTCAAATGATTTAACAAATTCGTATGTAACCGCTTAAAAAGGTTTATTTTGTTAGTCATCTGCAGAAGAGTTTTTCAAAGTAGGTGCCTCGAACCATTATTTGGCGATAAGGTCCTGCTGACTTAGTCGGAGGTCCCAAATAAACATGTGATTGATTGAAGAGTAACTGAGAAAATGTCCGTGACTCTAAAATAATCAAGATATGAAATATGAATATTTTTAATGTTATCATCATCTGTGCCAGCAATAACTCATTGAATTATAACAGTTATAACTTGGCTTGGTTGAGAAGAGACAATGGAGTACGTTGAAGACATCCTGGCCTTTTAAACGAACAAGAGTTTAGTTGCAGTTATATCGAGATGAAATGGGTCGTTCATTACGTGTCAGTCGGTTTTGAGGTCATTGCATAAAATGAAACTGAGTTGTGATCAGAAGAGTTTGCATAAGCCTGATCTACAGTCATGTCTACAATCAGGATATTCCTCTTTCATTTTCTGTTTTATGACGTGATCCTTCGAATATTGCTGAATAAGTCTTTCTTTTGATTTTGTAAACTCAAGAACTTTCAACACAAATGATTACTAATTTTCAACTGAATATCGGACAGCTTTTTAAAGCAAAAAAATCCTCTTACAGCGAAGTGATACAGAAAATGCTCTCAAAGATATTTTGGAGCTTATGTGCCAATGTCGTAAAAGCATTAAATGGTATTACTTCTCATCAGATACATCTAGCCATAAAGGACGAACTTTGCTTTTCACACTTCGAGATTGACCGGAATTAATGTTCTTTCAATCCTTAAAAGTCGAATGAAGAAAAAAATACTTTTTTATGGTAAGTTTCGAAAGTTACCACCAGAAAAACAGAAATAAATGTTCTTTTTTTCAATCGAAGGTAGCTTATTTTAAAAAAACAAACCCTAATACATTATTTTCAAAAGTTGATAACCCTAAAAAGAAGTCGTTTTCGGTGCTTTCGATTCAATTGGAAAGGGGTCAATTATTAAACAAAACACAAACGTACATAATACATTTTTTTAAGTTACTTAATGAGAGATACAAACATCATAGTTTTAAGGAATTTTGTGAGTCAATTTTTTCTCAGTATCCTTTGTACTGAATGGACATTTCCCATTTTGTACTAATTTTCTGCAAAAAAAGTTTATCCGTTTTAACTTTTGATCAAATTGAAACTACGCATTTGTTTATTTTTGTAGAGACAAAGAAGGCGAATCAAAGATGTGTAGATTCCAGGCGACACTCAATAGAATTTGAAGAATAAATCTTTTTAGATTTCAAACTATCATTCTGGTATCCTAGTTTTGTAAGTATAATTTGAAATTTAGATATATATTTTGAACGTTACTTTTTTTTGAATATATTAGAAAAAATATAAAATGGTTCCCCATCACAGGATTAGGATTCGATAATTACCTTCGTTATCTCTGTGGATTCATCGGTTTTAAGAATGGATTGAAAGGACAAAAATCCTTTTTCCATTTCAAAAAAATTAAATTTTATTTTTCTGGAGATGAGTTACTTTCAAAAGTACCTTTTTTCTTTTTGTTTAACAATCGACTTCCATGCAATTGGATTGAAAGCACCAAAAACCACATTGTTTAGGGTAAATATCTTTCGAAAATAATATATTAGTTTTTTTTTTTTTTAATGAACTACCTTCGATAGAAAATAAAATATTTTTTTGTTTTTCTGGTGGTAAGCCATTTTTAGAACTTTACAAATGGTCTACATTTTTTTTTTTTCATATTCAACTTTTGGGAAATGAAAGTGTAAAAATTCCTTTTTTTTTAATTAAAAAATGACTCGTTTCTGTGCGGGTAAGTTTGACCGTTTACAGAGCTGTCAATCTCGAGGTGCGAAGAGTAAACTTCGTCAACCAAAAATGCTTCACATTATGATTGGTAATGTAACTTGTAAATACATTTGGTAACCATTCATGTCTCATCTCAGCCATTTCTTAATGAACAAAACCGACTCTGTTCAAAACATGCAATATTATTGTAGAAATTGTAGAAACAAATAATGTCATCATGGACACAAATGTTGACACATATTGCCAAGTACTGGTGATTATCATCAAAAGTTGAAAACATGAATGCTTTCTAATTTTTTTTTCAGTTTGATCTGAAAGGAAGTGAATTTGGCTCTTATAGACCCCCTCTTCCAATTCGCTTTGCAAGCAGCTAACAACTTTCTTTTCTCGCTCTCCCATTAAAGTACCCAACCTGCCTTCAGCAAGGAGCTTTCAACCTAATTCAATCTGTTTTGAAAGTGAATCTGGCTCTCATAGACCTGTCTGTCTTTCTTGTTCCATTCCCCTGTGGCTGCTTTCAACCTTTTTAAACTTTGTCTAAAAGAATATATAGCTGTGTATATACCGGGCGACGTTCGTCGCAGGTTACAACTCAATAGCAAACAACGTGTATATGCATATTGCAAACAAAAAATATTCACATTCTCCTCTTCAGCATCGAACATGTAAACAGTATATTTTTTTCTGAAATCAGCGTTCAATACTTTTCTCTGAAAAGATGGCTGGCTCTCGTCGAAATGCATTGCAATACGCCAACGGAATAATAATAAAAATTGAGATGTAACACCTAACTTTTGAGTTCTTTTCTTCACCCTCCAATTGTCATTTTCATCTACATACATGTTGTGTATGATATGGGTAAACTATTTACCTCGTCTGTATGTTCATTTATTCAGAACATATCAGCCTTGTAACCCCGACCTTCGTTGAATGCTCCCGGTTTTAGTATGTGAAATCAATCCCAGAATGCATGTTTGTATTCGACCTGACACGTTACATCAGTTTTTTTAACATATGTTACACCGATTAGGTGACATTACCTGATTAGAGGAATTATAAAATAATTACAATAGATGAGTTTTTAGTTTTGATTTAATCAACAGTTAATTCAATTAAAACAAGGATAGAAAACAACTACTTATTTTATAATCAAAACTCTGAAATCAAACCTTTTTTAACCAAAAATAGATGAACATGCAGCTTTAATTTGATCAAAAGTTTATTTAATCAAAACAAGGATATAAAACAACAATTTTTTACACTCAAATTTTGTGAAATCAACCTTTTTTTGAAAAAAATAAATGAAAGGTAGTTTCAATTTGATCAGATGTTTATTTAATCTAAACAAGGATATAAAATAACTATTTTTTACGATGAAAAGCTTATGCATCAAAGTGAAATCAAATTTCGCCAATTAGGCAATTTTACCGATTCGGCAAAACACATATATATCCTTGTACATCAGTATTGTGTTTCGGTGTCACATTCCGATATAAATAGGCTATAAACGTTTTATTTCTTTCCCTTATAGCTCTCTGGAACTCATCGATAAATGCAGTCCACTTTTCCAGTCGTGAACACAAATCATAAAATGGATTTCTGTTTGCTCAATTCTGGGATGTGTTTCTCATCGTCCATTGGTGCAGACATAAGCAGAATATGCATGTATTTAATCATTCGTAAAGCTTCCTTTGCTCCTGAGAGAAAATCAAATATTGTTGATCGTTCGCAGGGGTCAAGACCCAACAAACACTGCTTCTGTGGATATCCCATTTCCTTAATCGAACGATCAGGTATTTATCACTTTATTTCCCGTTGCTGTCTTTTTATTGGATTGGTGTTCAGAACCCCTCCCTTTTTTTCTGAATAAACACAGTGTTAAAAATCGGCTCATAGTTTGGGCTTAGTGATCACAAGAGGAAATAGAGAGCTGGTGGGGACCCATTTATAATACGAACGGGGACAAGGCTTTTGTAGTGTTTGGGTATATAGATGTTCGAGCCTAGGCACGAGCTGTGATTTCGAATGCAGAATATCATGGTAGGTAGCCCAACTTTATTTCGAAGATTGGCGCATTCTGCACATATCTCTCCAGTCAAAATTTTCTTCAATAGTTCCCTCTGCTCCCAAACCATAACACAAAGGGAATTAAAATGAGCACAAAACATTTCAAATTCTTGGCTCACTGAGTTTTTATTGGAAAAATATGGTCAAATTCAAAAGTGCACACGTATTCTTGTCACGGGGAAATATTTGCGCAACATAATGTTTTCGTGCTCACTGATTAAAAAAAATTGGAAAGAAAATTGTTGGCCCTATGCCGTACTCGGTGACACTTGGTTGTTATCAATTACATGGGGGGGTGCAAAGGAAGTTGCTAATCAGGATGTTGGAGATGAAACATGAGCAGCGGGATCAAATACTGGTCGTAGCTGCAAATATAATTTCTTCACTAGCGGGAAAAATAACAATTCAGCCCGCTTTGAACTATTTGGCTTCCCGTCATTTGATCGAGGTCTCTTCACAAGGACGTCACAGTTATCGACACGATAGGAGAGAGGGAGGGGGTGCAAAAAGAAAGAAAGAGAAAAAAGATACTGAGTAAGGGAGAGCGAGAGAGTGCGAGATAACGAGGAATAGATGGGGACAGAATAGGAAATACTGAGTAAGTGATGAAGTGAGAAAGACTCAGTAATAGGAGGTGGAAGATTTGTGTGAGAGAGGGGGAAAGTAAGATATCGGGAGTGAGACAGAGAGAGATAAAGAGATTCTGAGTGATATAGATAGATAGGTAGGGTGATAGAGATATGCTAGTAAGATAGAAAAACAGAAATATTGTGTAAGAGAAAAGAGAGAAAGAGAATGAAATGTTGAGTGAGTGGGAGAACGAGTTGCCGAGTAATGGGGAGACAGAGATGCCGAGTAATGGAGAGAAAGAGATGCTGAGTAATAGAGAGGAAGCGACGTCGAGGAAGAGAGAGGAAAAGATGTCGAATAGTGGAGAGGAAGAGATCCTGAGTAATTTGAGAGAAGGGATGTCAAGTGATGGGGAGAAAGAGATGCCAAGTAATAGAGATAAGGAGATGTTGAGTATTGGAGATAAAGTGACTCTAAGAAAGAGAAGAGTCAGAGGTGCAGAAACAAGAGATTAAGAATTGGTAATCAAGAGAGTGTAAGTCCCCTCTATACGGCGATCTTCACCCTCAAAATACAAAGGTAATTCTGGTAGAATACGTTGCAAACATCATCTATTCCTATGAGGAATGTTTCTGGAAATTAGTCTAAGGACAGGAAAAATCTTTTTTAACATCAGGTTAAAGGATTCTTTTGAAATCAAAATCACAACGGAAGTAGCCATCTTCGTGAGATGCTGGCTGATTACCACTTGAGAGATATATACATGAATCAGAGAGCAATCAGAGAATTGTACTAAAGTTGAGTTTCTTCTCTTGAAATTCAAATTCACTATTTTATTTCCCTTTTTTCCATACAGAATGATACAAATATCTATCAATCAAAAACAAATTCCTTAACCTGCCACAAAAATTCAAACACTTTTTCTTTATTCAACACTATCCAGTTGACAAAATTGGATTGGATTTTTTAGAACTTTTAGAGATGTTTTGCAGATAGATATGAGCTGTATATGAATTTATTTTAAAAAAAGAAACCTATTTCCCAATCGATAAAATATTACTGGATCCACCCCTAATTCAATCATTTCTTCCTTAGTCCATGACCAACTCTTACATAAAATTTTCTAGCAATTCATTGAGAACTTCTGGAGATTCTGTGTGGACAGACAGACGGAAAGGAAAACTTTGTTTGGAAAGGCCAAAAGAGAAAACCACCCACAATAACATTGGACCTAATAAGTCTATTGCTGGACAAAAGATTTTCCCAGAGTGTGATGGCGCTAACCTCAGTCCTGATTTACTGGCCAACCTTTCTATCTCGTCTCTCCATCTTTTGTTTGGTCTTTTTCTTCTGCGTTCATGGTCCGGAGAGTTATTCCTAACATTACTGTTTCCATTGTTCCCTGTGATATTCTGAGTTTTTTAATGTATTGGAACAATAATTGTTAAGAGATTATCTGAGTAGGTTTTGATGATTCAACTCTCATGCCTTCAGAACAAATTTGGTCTTGAATAAAAGCGATTTCCCAACAAATGCATTGTGGAAGATCTACAGGTGCATCTTAGCTGTTTGTTTTCATAGCATCAAAATTTTACATTTTGATTATTCAATTTTTTAAACACAATCTTCATGATCTGTTTTAGATGATCTAGCATCTCTAGTACCGATGACCGTAACTGACTGACAGAATAATGAGAGCAGCTGAAACGAGTCTGATTGGGTCGAATGTATTATTCAAGCGCCGACTTTTTAAACATAATCTTGATACTCGTTTTCTAAATATTACAATCCTTATCATTGATTTTTGTCACTATTTACCTTCATCTTAATTGTTGTTGTTTATCGCAACTAAAACTCGGGCTTGGTACCTTTCAGTAATGAGTAAATAAATTAAGAGAGCAGTGAAGTTTCAAGTGAGAATGGAACTCAAGAGTATCTATACCAGAAGATAGCTTGCTCGAAGCACTACAGTTCTCTAGACTAAACTAGTGGAATTTTGAGGCAATGGTTGTTGCTTTTTATAGCATTTTCAAATGGAACATATTCTTTATTCCGTTTCACTCATTGCTGAAAGGAACTGAGTCAGCATTTAGTTGCGATAAAAAGCATCAACGAATAAGATGAAGGTAAAGAGGATAAAAAAGATTCATAATGATTTATAATACTTTATCCTCTTAATGCAAAAATGTAAAAATAAAAAACATAAACATACAATCCTTTTTGAGAAATTGGTTCACATCTTTGTTATAATTGCGCACCACATGGTATTTCTGTGAAAGTATTTTTTGTGAAGAAAATCATCGTCCTTGTTTCGGCTACTGGATGTTTTTACTTAGGTGGTTTTTTTTAAAAACACTTAAGAGTCACTTAAAAGTGCATTAAAAATATTTCAAATCTTTTTAATTTACGAAGCAGCAAAAAATCATCTCTTTTTTTCTCGGTCTTCACAGATCATTTGTTGATGTCCATTGCAGAATGTGTTTTCATAAGCAATATAAGATCATTTTCTTGCACATCTATCATATTTTCTTTTTCTTTCTTCATTTCTTTTCTTTTCTCACTTTGTTCTTGCCCTTTGAATATTTCTTTCTGGTCCCTTCTTTCTTATCCTAAACTTTTTTCTTTCTTTCTTACTTTCTTCCTTTCTTTTTTCCTTCCCTCCTATCTTTCTTTCTTTCTTCATTATTTTAACCCATTTTTGTTTTCTTACTTCCTATCTTTCTTCTGGCTTTCCTCTCTTTCTTTTCTTTTGTTTCTTTTACTTATTCCTCTCTTCCTAGTTCTTTCTTTCTTTCTTTCTTTCTTTCTTTCTTTCTTTCTGTAGATAGCTTGCCAGTTAGATCAACTTGAAAACTGAAGAAACCTATATCAACTGTTCTTGTGGCAGTTTAGCTGACAACAATATCATCACAAAAGGAGAAGCAATGGCAAATACATCTCTGAATAAGGGGATGGCTTGGTTTCTCAAGCTTAGTTTCCTGCTGGGGTTTTGCCACAGCAGCAGCACCAGAGATGATGGGCCTGTGTGAGAAATAACCTTTCAGCCCGAGCAATGGAGTTCAAAGGTGAAGTTAACTTTTCCATAGCACCCTTTAAACCAAAGGTCTTTGTCCTATGCTCCATCGAGGTGGATCGGATACGGCAGGGCCTAGGGCTGTTGGTTTGGCAGGAATGTCTTTCTCTTGGCAGATATATATAATTTATATTTATATATCACATATACCTATAAATATAAATATATTTATGCATTTATGATTACATGAAATGTAATGAACACGTGTACACACACACACACACACATACATACATACATATATATATATATATATATATATATATATATATATATATTACTATCTGTGATACCAAGCGTTGCCGCGGAAAAATAACTTATATAACCAACTGAGGGAAATATGTTCTATGATATGTTTCTTCTCACGAATGAAAAAAAAAAAACAAACGATTATTCATACTATATTCACATGAAAAATAGATGTAACGGGAGAAATATCCCGGTGCTCAAAAAATAACAAATAATGTATTTACTTAGTGAGACTGGGCTCTTGGATACACTAATTAAGTGTGTCTCCCATTGGGTGCCAATGTGATATGGTTGATTGTGGATCCAACCCCAGAACAACCAATATGGAGCTGTCCATAGAAAAAGCATGGAGAAGTCAGACAAAGACCAGCGATATTGAGAAATAGTCCTCGTGTCTTGTTACAATTTCGACAAATGATCTCCAGTGGTCCCTATCCTTATCCTCACTTTACCAATAACGTTTGCCTCATAAAGATGCATCGCAATAAGCTATTTTTCTGCATCCTTGCAGTAAAATTGCGACGAACAACTTCCAAATATCAATTTCAAAAGTACAAAATTGTGGCTAACAACTTAGAAAATTGGCTAGAAGTGAGGGAAATGACCTCAAGGGGTCTCAAATGACTTTTCCTAATATTGAACTAAACAGCTGAACCTCTTCATTATCGGCAGCTGTTTAGTTCAATGGCAAGAGCAACACTTTGTTGATGCTACTACCTTATCGATTACACGTTCGATTCCAGCAGCAGCAGCAGCTCCATTTTCTGTAATTGTTTACTCTTTTACGCTGTCCGGTCTGAATGATACATGTGTATCAACGAGAGGTGGTTTCAAATAGCGCTTCAAAGTAATATAAGGCATTTATGATTATTGCTGTCGGATTATTTATCTATTTCTTAATGACATAATTGTGTGCGTTGAAAAACGAATAGAGCAGATATAGACTGCAAATAAACAAAAACGAGCACTTGAAGTTAAAGCAGTTATTTGGGCCTTTCGATTAGCGGCGGATTGTAACTCAATAGGAAGAACAACACCAAGTTGAAGCATTTATACTCATTTCTATTGGATTATATATCAATTTCCTAATTACAGTATATATATATATATATATATATATATATATATATATATATATATATATATATATAATTTGAACTATAGAGAGTGAGACAGATTCGGGAGTGAAAGTTTAAGGAATTTTTTCATGAATGGTCTAGACATGTTTCGGGAGGTATTCCCATCTTCAGCAGTGTGTGCTGTGCGTGTGTACCTTAAGAAGTTTGATGTGGAACATGAGTCCACCATCAGGAGCTTTGCTTTGTGATCAAAAAATGGTATCCCATCTGATATATATATATATATATATATATATATATATATATGAAACCGCTCCTTGTGACCACTTTGAGATATATCTTGTAAATAACAATACCTGGATGATAATTGTAGGCAAAGAATATAGAAATTGTATAAAGACAAACTTTAGAAAAAACTAGAAGTATCTGGCTCTGCCGAGGCTTACCTAAAACAAAAACAATCAAATGATTGCCAATATTTCTTCATTATTCGTTTGTGACAATGTAGAAAATCTGTCATGTTTCGCTTTTTGGTTTCCGCAGAAATAATGAATTACATTTTGCATGATGAGATGAGTAGAAATTGGACATAAGATCTGACAAGATTAGTTATTTAAGACGATGTGGGAATTGTTTGACATGTTTCGCCTTTCAGTTTCATCACAAATAATAAAATACGCTAAGCATGTTAAATAAATTTTCTACGTTGTCATAAATAACTAATCTTGTGAGATTCTATATTTTATCTCTACTCATAACTATTTATCTATCTATCAGATTATCTGAATATTTTTTTTTCTTTTTCTTTCCTTGTCTGTTGTCATGTTCATCCGTGGGTAGTCACGGTTGTGGGGTAAAAGCTCTCTTCACAATGGTCCGTACTCCCCCTTTTCCTTGAGATGTTGACAATGATGAATGATATCCACCAACTAATTAACATTAGGATTCAATATATAATGGTCGGTTTACTTAATCAGTTTTTTCATCCTCCCCAATGACGTTTGTTGGATAAACGAAACATGTTGGGACTATAATATACTGTTCACATATCCTAAAACAATCCCCACAGTATCAACTATTGATACGTTCTATCTATATATCACACGCAAGCTGATTACATCTATCTATCTGCTGATGATATGAATTGTCCATATCCAGCTGAAGTGCACCAATTTCCAAATAATTACCTTTTAGTTAATTACAAATCTAATAAGAAAAACAACAGTTTGTGTAAAGAATAACCAATTCTCTTTTCAAATCCTAATTTTTGGTTGTTATAGTATGATTATAATTATGTATACAATTGTGAAAACGACAAATATGTACATCGCTTGTCGTACGATCACCGAAGGTTAAGCAACGCCGAGCCCGGTCAGTACCAAGATAGGTGGCCGTCTGAGGATAGCAGGGACCGTAACCAATTGCAGAGGTATCCACTCAACAATTCTATTTCCCCAAAGTATTGAACTGTTCGTTCTTTTGGAGGCTTTCAGCTTGATCAAGATGGAAGAAGTGGAACTTGAAAAACACTTCCTCCATACTAGATGACTGAACGTAATAGCTAAAAGCTGTTCCCGCAGACTCAACCTTAGCCAACAGGGACCTCAGAATCTATCATAGCCTAGAATTAGGACTTGAACACAAACACTAAATTACATCCATTTTTTTTATAGCCTGGTTACGTTCATTTTGGGAGTAAATGGATTGCCAATAGCCATCACTCTACAGCATCGTTACATTCCTTTTTGATGGAAGAAGTATTGTTTTAAGAATTTGACCTTCTTTGTAGCATGAGTGAATAAACTTCAGGCCTTGTTATCACCAGTCAAGCATTCTACCACTGAATTATATTTTTTCGTCATTGCTTTTGCAGAATACTGAAAAAAAAAGCCCGATCTTTTCAATCGATCATGTTATGAACATCGTTGACGGGACCGAAATATTCGAGTTTTGGCATGAAATGTGAGCGTATAACATTTGGACTTCTCGGACTGTTTGTATCGCATGTGTGAAGCTATTTGAAGGATTCTTGTGAACTACACCAGCGCTGGAAACCCAAGGATGGGTGTTGCACAAAGGGGTGCAACGTATACATGCTTCTCAATTTCTAAGTTTTTTGTACGTCCAATGTCTATTTCTGCTCATGAAAGATTTATATTTTTTTCTTATTCGGGCCAATATATGAATTGGCAGGAATCATCCCTGACATTTGTGTCCCTGTTCCTGAGCATATTGTAGGTGTGCCCACTCAGGTTGCTGAATAAAAAGCTTTGTATAAAAAAAATCTGTGAATGTGATAATCTCCGAGTGTTATTTTGTACGTATTTACGGTCTCTTATGGTTCAACTATTAGCCCATCGATAACACTGGATATTGCTGAGCGCCTGGATATTTTGGCGTTGTGTCAGACTAAACTAAGCTTGTCGAAGAAAAGACAATTAACGTACGAAGAGAAGAAAAGACAATTATTGCACAGCCTAGAAGAAATAGATTAACATAAGGACATTCCAATGTGACAGGAACTGTTCATTGACATCATCAGAGGAAAAGAACCAGAAAGCCAGAACCTACATTCACGAGTTTTTTCGCTGGTACTTTAATCCATGAATAGAATTAGTGGGAGAAAATGAGAGATGGTAAGTTTTTTCCATGACAATTTGTCACTTGGACAGTCAGTCAGTGACAGCAATCGGTACCAGAGGTGCTTGCGCATCTAAAAATGATTTTTCAAAATGAAACATGAATATTTTCGATTGTTCATTTCAGTCACCGAGCCACTCCGCTATTTCTATTGTCAGTAAAAAAGGAAAAAAGAAAACATTAGAAACCCTAATCCTTATCCTAACTTCCTTTGCAACACCGTAAGTTTTCTTTTCACATTTTTTATACATTTTGTCAGTTTTTTCATTTATGATAAATTGTATGAAACACGAAAAAACCGATATCTCAAAAAATGTCGCTTTGGCTTTGTGTGGTGCGTATTGAAAACTAGGAAGGAAGATATTTCTAGTTGACAGGAAGTAATGGGGAAGTTACCGAGAGAATAGACTCAGAATTCAGCAATTACATTTTCTACGACAGGGGTGACCAAACTTGCTTAACGTGAAAGTATCATTGAATAAATTCAAGATGTTTGAAGCCGAAGACATAAGTTTGTTACAAACATTCCTGGTACGAAAATTTCAGATAAATATTAACAAATTCATCTCCGAATATTCATCTGTGTTTGTAGTTTTTGAACACTGTTACTTTGTTAAGTTTCAGTAGGCACAAAATGCACACTTATACCCGTTCCATTTACTACGGTTCACTGAATTTCCTCTGTAATCCTTGCTGACCTGAAATTTATCAAATATTGGCATTTAATAAATTTTATTCTTAAAAATGGCGTTTCACGCCAGGTAAATAATTTTTTTTTCTTCAGATATTTCATTGGAGCAAGTTTTTTAAATATATTTCAAAAGAGTTCTGTGAATCTAAAAGCAAAACACGGATTTTTTGATCGGCAAACATATAACGTTCATATTCTTAAAATACGAATGACTGAAAAGGCCGTGATTCATTACATATTTTACGTAGTAACAATAACTTATTTCCGGTGAAGCGAATTTATTTATTTCATAGGCTGTACTACTGCTGATAATAACCAGCTGGTTAAATGTACGATTTGAAATAGCAAGAAATTGAACGATAATATAACACTCAATTTATGTCTTTAGGTAGGAACAAGCTGGAAACCCGCCCTACCGGTTATATTCTATGGAAATTAAGTCAGCAGATCGGAAATAAAGAAATAATTTTTAATAAAATCGAAACTCACATCCTATATCTTTGGGAGCCCATTTACAAGGACAACACCAAACTAATTTGGTCACGGAGACCAACATGCTAGGTAAAGTTAAATCCAGTCATGTAGCTACTTTTTCTCTCATTCCATTTTTCCACATCATATTCATGTTTGACACATAGTAGTAGTCTCGTATTGTCTGAATTCCGCAGATGAAGCATTTTCGATATTATATTCTGACCACTCAATCGTTTTGTCGTTTTTTTTATTGCAACGTTTTGGCCGTTTAATATTCTATGACCATCAAGTAAGCAGTACGGGTCTGAGATGAAATAACATAATTTGAACTCGCATCCTGTATGTTGATGAAGTGTCATCCATGTGAGACAAGCCTCCAAGGATACAAGATTCGAGTTCAAATCTCCCCGAAAGCCCAATGCAGATGAAACTTACTTCAGTTGTACAGTGTTATGGCCACAGATGCGACACAATCCATTCCTTTCGCAGTTTCCTAAATCTTATTCTTTATGCTGAGTGCTTAGCAGAGAGACATTGAATACCATTTTGAAAGTCTTTAGAACAACTCAGCAATGGATTGAACCCACGAGGTACTAAATCAGAGTCTACCAATGGGCCACGATGGTTGGTGTGAGACACAATAGAATACGTTAAAATATTTCTTTTTTAAAGGATTGAATAGGTTTTAATTGTACTGCATGAGAATTTGGGTCATCACAAACAGATAATAAAAAATGTTTCGCATTCAGTTATCACGAATTCAGCGACGCTTCGAAGTGAAGATCAATTGATTTGTTGAAAAATCATTGACTGAAGAATCAAGAAACATAAAAGAGAAAAATGTGTGCATGTTTGTTTTTGTGCATGCGTGTGTGTTTGTAAATGCTTTTACTTTATGTTCGAGCGTAAATGCTTTTGACTTTACATGTATGTGTATATGCTTTTGAATTTACAAGTATGTGTATATGCTTTAGACTTTACGTGTGTTTGTAAATGCTTTGGACTTGGTGAGTGTATGTATGCTTTTAACTTTATAAGTGTTGGTGCGTATGCATTTGCTTTTGTTTTTGACTGTGTATGTATGAATCTAATTTTGAGTATGTAAGTGCATATGTGTAAGTGCTTTCTATGTGAGTGCAAGGATAAGTGTTTATGTGAATGTACATGGATGGTCATATGTGTGTGTGTGTGTGTGTGTGAATGCTTATGCAGAAATATGTTTGTGAAATTTTTCTGCAAGTTTGCCCATTAGTGTCTGTTATTGGCGTTTGCTTAATGTATGAATATTTTGTTACGCTGGTTTCGTGGGTGAGTGGTTGGACCATGCCAACGTGATTCAGATTTTTAAAAAAGCCACGTTAACAACCAGAGGTTCTTGTAAAAAAACATTTCCCAATTATGAACACGTCAGCAGATTCATACATTGTTCAATGTGTCTGTGTTTTATTTTTTCACTGAATTCCTCCATGTGTGTTCCCATTTTAGAGTGCATTACAAACGGTCAACCAGAACTGTCAAAATAAGTTTCTTCAGTTTTTAAGTTGGCCTGTCTGGCTGGCCGACTGGCTATGTATGATGCGAACAGGCCACACTAATGAAATGCAAAAAACATTTTTCTTAGTCTCCCCAACGGATTTTTAGAAGTTTCTCTCGATGCAATGTCATTTTATACTAAATTGATCATTTAGCTTTCATCCAGTAGCATTAATGCTTGTTTTTCTTTCGGAAATTCAGACTTAATGATCACGACCTGACAAAGGGGAGAGAAGTAACTCATCTGTATTGATTATACCCGTTTCCAATATTTAAATTGATCATCCCCAACACGATGTGTTGCTGGAAGAAGTTGGTCATTTGACAGTTTCTATTTTGTCTGTATGTTTATGAATTTGTCATAATCTTTTACATTGCTGTTGAAAGGAAAGCATTTTGAATTCTTAAAATACTCTGTCATTTGAACGAAACATGTTTTCCTTTTCTTCGTAAACATGTATTGTAACATGCATTATTTGTTATAAAAGTATTTAGGAACTTATCGAGCTTAGATTAATTGTTGGGTGTCGAGTGAGGACCAAACTCAATACTCTGTACAGTAGTCCCTTGTTTTAACACATTTGTTAGGGTCTGAGAAATACAGCCACGGCATAACTGAACTACATATTATCAAAAATCACGTACGAGATCGAAACAAATTTATTGGTAAACGAGGTGTTTTTCTCATCACAAAATCAAAGACATTACGTCTGAAAAAAACTCCTATGCACTGATCTCAAATTTGATTGATTTGATATTTCAGTCATGTTAAGAAAAATTTTCAATGAAATTCTGTTTTTATTCGCAGTTTTCTAGACGTTAATGAAGGTAAAAACGTAGGGCTTCACTGACGTCCACTTTGAATCACGAACTGCACTATATTGAAGTGAACTATATCGAGGAATACATGCATAAATGATAAATGGGAATATCTTGCAAACTATTCCTCTAAAGTGAAGTGCCTTTATCAAAAAAAAATTTTGATTAAATTTCAAGAAATTATCATCAACTCCTTGCAAAAAATTAAATTGTTGACTATTCTGGAAAAGATTTTGTATATAAAAATCAAATCATAAAGTGTAGATGGCTTAGTCGAATAAATTCTCTCCCGACAATCAATTAAAAACTCATAGATCAAATACGTTCTTGAAAACGCCGCTGGCTTCAGGTCTGGTAGAAAAGTGGACGTATGAAAAGATTCGAAAAATATCTAATGGCCGTCTCAGTTGAAATGGAATAAAGAGTTAATAAAAATGTTCCTCTGGTAAACAGAGGGAAAATGGAAACAGATTCCCCAAGCAATTGAAAAGGATTATGCTCTTTAGCACCAGACACCCGGAATGCACTTCAACACCCGAAAGGCACTTCAACACCTGACACCCGAAATGCTCTTCGGCAGCGGACACCCGGAATGCTAAGTGCTGTGGTTGGCTTCAGCCCTTTTTTTCCCTTGAGAGAGAAATCATTCCTGCTATAGAATGGAGATAATGGTTCAGTGTCAGGAAGTTGTTGAACATAAAGAGGAGGGTCGAATCCATCTGGCGAAATGGAAACTGTATCCCAAACATTGGAGACACGGAAGGTGGAATGGAAAGAATTCAAGCTTGGTGGAAACTGTCCTGCTCACGGTCAATTTGAGGTCTCCGAGAAGTTTGAGGGATATGTTGACGTTTAAGAAGGTTCGATATCATTTAATCTTCAATGTAAATACATGAAATAACTGAAGAGCACCTAGAGAGCTCACACTTCGGCCAACACCACTATTAGTGGAAGTGATTGGGCATGGATATTTCGTTCTACTGTAGCCCATTGCACATACTTCCACTAAATTTCATTTGAATCCATTGAGACTTTTTGGAGATATCGTGTGTACAGACATTAGATTTTGGCGATATAATGTAGTTTGGACTTATAACTACTAGGTAGGGGAGGATATTGTGGATCTACTCCAAAGTTTCTCCAGTCCTTTCATAGCCTATTGCCCATCCTTTCACAGAATTTGATTGGAATTCAAAGAGAACTTCTGGATATAATGCATTAAGAGTCACAAGCATATACTTAGATGTTTTGAGAAAAAATAGAGAAACATCCCTCGATCCAAATTTGTTCCTGGATCTGCTCGAATATTTTACCAACACTTTTTTATTCAGTCGCCCTCCACCTTCCACCAAATTTCAGTGAAATCCATCCATGAATTTCAATGTGGACAGGCGGACAGAAGGATGGACGGATGGACGGACGGATGGACGGGTAGACGGACAGGTGGACGAACGGACAGATGGACAGACAGAAAGACGGATGGAAATATGTGATCAAATACATATACCTCCCCAACTTCATTCTCAGAGGTGAATGATAAAAAGGATCGTCCAATCCAGACCAAGGGACGCAATTCGATTATTGTAAACTAAGATAAAGTCTTCATCTCGATGACAGAAGTTATCGTTGTTGTCAAACTGAGAAAATGGTTCAATGTAACCCGTAATAAGTATGGTTTTCTTTGCTTTTTCTCCTGAAACATCCCGATTGTTAAACCGTCAACATCCAGTCAGCGTTTCTAGGCCAAAGCAATTTTTTACAAATTTACTTCTGATTGACTGTAACCTGTTCTGGGGAGAAAATAAAGTAAAATGAATAAATATAAAAAAGGTTTCGGAAATGATTAAAAAAATATGAAAATATTTGCACGCAATACCTTGATTTTTGACATTAAATAAATTTATGCCTGAAACTAAAGTTTCAAGTCTCAATTTTTTGGTGTAAATGAAATTGTTCGTCAGTGAAATTAATTTTTTAAAACTATTGCTCCCTGTTTCTAGATTCCTGTTTGAGAGGACATAAATATTGAAATGATCTTCGGCCATGTTTGGTTTTGAATGACGAGAGAATCTGCCGATTATCAAACGAGAAACCCTAAATACTTTCTTCAAAATTCAGCAACGTACATTTTAATTCATTTTATATTATATGCAGTGGTAGAGATGAAAGCATCGATAATACTATTAGAAAATGCAGCAAATGAGCTCCTAAGGAGCACAAAAATTGACATAGGTGGGTATGAATGGTAATCTATTAGGAATTATGCAAATGTCTAAGATTTTACCATAAAAACCATGGGTATAAAGTGTTACAGTAAAATCCCTGAATATTTCATTAATTTCGTGAAATCCCTAGTTTTACAATCTGTGCAATGATGTTTAACAAACATGTGATGCTGACAATTACTACTGTAATGTGCCCTGTTCTCAGTACTTAACTACTGTGGCTTTGTGCCAAACTGAGGTTTATATACATTGTAAACACTGAGACAAAATATACTTGATATTCACTAAGTTTATTTTAGTGTGGGATAAAACCTCAGTAGCTGAGCACCCAGAAAGGAACTTATCGAAGCACCAAATTTTGATAATGTAATTGATACCAATTGCTACACTTATTGTGAAGCTAGATATTTCATGAATTGCTGAAATGTTCAAGAATTTCACAAAATCTTTTGGGATAATTTTAAAAAATCCCTAGTTTTACAATCTTACAGTTACATATACACAAACAAAACGTTTTTCAAGAGAATGAAAAAATACATTTCTTTAGAACTTTGAAATTCAAACGGCACACACAATCCTGGCCAAAAGACCAAAGTGTGTTGTCGTGGCCAAGGAGAAGAATGCGTATCAGATAGTGGATGTTGCTGTTTCAGCGAACCATAGACGAAAGAAGAGACGGTGAAAAGCTGGCACAATATGAAGACCGTTAGAGAAAGAAGAGGTATGTGAGATATCATAAAATCCATTTTAAAATGGCCAAAGACAGACTCCGTTGATTGAAAACGAAACAACATCACGACTAGTAAAATGGTTCCCCAGGGGTCAAATGGGAAATAAAAAGGCGTGACGATTCAGACAAGTTCAGAAGATATTGTGTCTATGATGCTCATAATACAATCGAGAGACCTGGTGAATCTTGGGAGAGGTCTACGTCCAACAATGGACGTTAAAAAAATGATGATGATTGGAAAAGTAGGAAATTTGAGGAAGAATCGAAACTCTCAAGATGACAAACTTACTGGGAACCTCTCACCATTAGAGACTTCTGGAAAAAGGCAAAACAGATTACCTGATGTAAAGGGAGCAACTTAGAAGTACCACGATAACACGACCTGGATATACAAAACGCCCGACGAAGGATGGAGGGTACACAGCCGAAACGTTGTGAATAATGAACGAGGAAAATAGTCCGACTATACCATATATGATCAGCATTACTAAAATCAGCCACAATGCTGAAGGGACTGTTGGAATATGGAGAAATCTTGCTGCCTCTTGATTCCAGTTGAAAGTCACCAGAGATTCATTTGGTAAGGAAACTCGATCATTATTACAACTACTAGCAGCAGTACTACCAACGTCTTTTGGTGGCATACCTTGTTGGGGTGATCAATAGAAAATTTGCAAAAACAATGACCAATAGATAAATTGCTTCTCTCACTTTTTGTTGGGTAGGGATAACTAGAAAAATCCGACAAAAATTAAGGGATCAGTTTAGCATATAATCCCATTGTAAATTGAACCCCCACTAATAACTTATTTTAGGAGGGAAATTTCAATCAACAAAATATTTTTTAGTCATGATAAAGGGTAAATATCAATTTTTTCAGCCCTCTAGCCCTATTAATGCAACCTGTATGCGTGCCACATGCATAGCCAGTCAGCCAGAATCACTTATAAACGGAAGAAACTTATGTTGACAGTTTTGTTTGATGATTTCTACTCATAGCCCTCTTGACAAAACAGGAATTTTTTTAATTTTGGGGAAGAATTGATATTATCAAGACAACAACATTATTAATCTCAGCAAAAATATTGAGGGAAGTTCTCGAGAACTGAGGAGACTTGCTGTAACTTGATCTATCGTAAGAATCACTAGATTAATTGAGATGAATAAATGAAAGAAAAGCATAAATGTTATCGCATAGATGAATCACCGTAGTCTGTGTATTTACCAGAGCTAATTACTAAAAAATTATCTGAAATCATCTAAAAAATAGGAACTTTTCATCTAAAATTATATTCAGAAGATACCGGCACGGTTGATCCAGAATGACCATAAAGACCACAAAAAGCCCTTTTTTGAAAAAAACAAAACACAGAAACTTGTCTTATATGGTACCTAGTGGTGCACTGATGCATATTTTGGAGGGTTGTAGCCCCATAAATGTGACCAGGAGCAATGCATGCAGACAAACACACAGACGAGCAAAAACATAAGAATCATTAGACTGGTTGGTTGAATTGGCCATTTATGCTGATTCAATACTCAGTGGGTGCAAAAAGTATACTTAGCAAAAAAAATATTTCAATATACAGCTGAAAACTGACAGAATTCAAACCCGATTCTTCCAATATTTCGAAAAATAATGTATTTGTTGTATCAATATTTATCTTTGGTCCAAATTACATACATTTTTAAGTTGACATTGCGTAGACCCAGTATATATAAGAATATTACTGACACACCAATCCCTTCATCAGGCTATATGAAGACTAAGAAACATTCCAGCTCGAAAAAGTGGTAAGATAAAGAAAAAACAGCTCAGCCAAACTTTTCACGGCTTGTCTCGAGGTGTTCTTCCGGAACCTAGACGCGAAAAATAAAGGAATCAGAAGAGGTAGCTGATATCTGAGCAACCTCACATTTGCAGACGACATCGTCTTTTTTGCTGAAAACTCTTATGATTTCCAAATGATGCTAGATAGACTGAACGAAAAAAGCAAAAATGTTGGTCTCCACATGAACTCCAGTAAAACAAATGCCATGCATAACCAATATGTTGAAGACAAAGACATAATGATCTAAATCGAAGTTGCAGAACTGGAGGAAGTAAACCACCACATCTACCAAGGACAGCAGATATCCATGAAATTCTCAGAAGAAGAAATCAAGCATATGATTACTCAAGGTTGGCAAGCTCAACCTTCAATAACAAGAAAAGCCCTGTTAACGATAAAAAGGGTGTACAACCAATGCATCCTACTGATAGTCACCTATGGACCTGAAACTTTCGGCCCAACCAAGAGACTGACCTGCAAACTGAGAACCATACAACGTGTGCAAGAGAGAATAATGCTCAGCATTACATGGAGAGATCACAAGACAGCATAATATATTAGAGGGAAAACAGGAGTCCGAGATATCATAGAATCCATAAGAAAACTTGAATGACAATGGGCTGGACATGTTGCACGAATGGTAGAAAACTACTGGATGTCACAATTCACGACGAAGATCCCTAGAGATCAGATACGAAACTAAGACCGACAACATACAAGATGGCGTGGCAAGATAGTCAAGTTAAAAAAGTACTGGCTTGGTAACGTCAATGATAGAGAAATGTGGCGAATCTTGGTGAAGGTCTATGCCCAATGACGGTCGCTTAAAGGCTGTTGCTACAGATGATGTATTTAGAAAATGTCTCCTTTTACATATTTCTGTGTCCGGGTAATAAGTGTTATTTTCTGATTGAATATTTTAAAAACGTATAAAAAAATGTCTATTAGTCTTTTGAAACTTTGCTTTTGTGACCAGAACAGCGATGATTTGAAATCTATTTATTTTCAGTCCAACGGCGGACGAATTTGCACATTTCTAACCATATGAAGTGAGAAAAACAATTACATATGGATATCACATTCCTGGTCACAAAAGCAAAGTTTGAACAGAATAATAGGTATTTCCCATATTTTTTACACCTGAGAAAATAACAGTCTCTACCGTTGAACAAAAATCGTGTTTCACGCTACCAGTGATCAAGACTCTCAGTTGAGGTTGTTGCTTGATTGAAATGAATGCAACCAAGCTCTTCTTTTTCGGCTGGGCTTTTCTTGCATCAGAACAAAAATCGTCTTGCACAATGTGATCTGTTGGCAATGTATTGGATACTTTTTAACTCGCTATATATTCGCAAATAACTAGACACAGGAAATTGAAAACGCTATTCCCGTTTGTAAAAAAGATACTCCAACGGATAGTTACAAAATAGACTAAATGACTTCCGCATTAATAAATTGAATGAGACACTTCGCTGTACTTCAACCAATCAATCATCAGTCGTGATCGATTTTACTGCAAATAATGACATTGATTTCTGCAGAAAGAATTAGAAATTACGAGGTTCTAATAGTACTGCTGGCCGATCGGTTAGCCGTGCAGAAAACGGACTCAGCCAGTTGAGTTCAAATTCTGACAGAGATTGAGACTGGCACTAATGCCCTTGTTTGAGAAAGGCATGAGTCCGACTGTTCTCCCCTCAAGTACGGGTAAAATTGCGTACACTAGAATTTGTGACGTCACTTCGGGTGTTAGTCGTCGTCAGGTCCATTCCACGCAAATCTTGTATAACTAATCGAAATGAGGAAAATATATGCAAAGCCCAGCCTGGGACAGATAATGCCGTAATCAGCTTAAGGGCACTACTAACCTAACTTGATGTTCTGATTCCGTGTTCCCTAAACATTTTCTGCCCCCTTTTAGGGCATATATTTCGCCAACCACTTGAATCCGGTTAAAATTATCCATTGAAAATTGAATTTTAACGAAACAGGTTTAGTTAGTCACTTAATAGAAACCAGCACATGACCAACGTCAATTGGCAGCTCGTCGTGTTCGGGGTGATCAAATTAAACATCAGGAAATCAATGAATAAGTAACTCCTACTTTCTTTTTGTTGGGTGATAATCGCTAAAAGTCTGGACCGCCCATAAAAAAACAGCGGGCAAAACTAGGACCAATTTAGCATAAACTTACATTGCAAACTGAATTCCCCGCAGAGAACTCATTTATGGGGATTTTAAAGAAAGTTTTTCTTTTTGTATATATATATAAGGAGTAAAGGTTTACATTTTCAACCCTTCCCCTCTAAGCTCCATTGGTGCGTCTTGCACGCGTAATACATACATACATACATACATACATAGCCAGCCAGATCAATTTGAAAACTAAAGAAACCTATTTTGACGGTTTAGATGACACTTTTGGTTCACTGTTTTTAAGAACATTCCTTACAATCAAACCATTTATTTTATAACCAAAAATATAATTAGTTGATACCTCCTACGCACAAAAGTTGGAAGTCAGAAAACCTGATTTTACTTTGGAGCTGATTGAAATTCATTGACAAGATTTTTTGTTTCACGATGAATCTATGTTGATTTAGTCGTGATTTAATTATTTACATAAATACATAGAAACATCTAAATGAAAAATTCAAATAGCAAAATATTAGCATTCCAAACAGCTCTAGTGTAATGTTAGTTTTTCAGGCATACGGCTTTATCTTCCGAAATTATCGAATTATATTATTTGCTTCTTGCTCTCTTTGCCCCTTGTCTGCCAACGCCCCACACAACGAAGTCCCTAGCGCCCTTAAGGGGGTGGTAGTACACACTTTGCACTAGAATTTATAGAGACAGAGAAAAAAGAAAAACGATGACACCCACACATTTAACGTAACGATGTATGTTTGCACTCTGTCACGCTATGAGATGGCGAAAATAGTAAAAGTTTCATGTTCTACAACGTAAAATGCAGAATTTAAAAAAATCATAGAGATACAAAGAGTAATACCTCACCAAGAAATAAAAGCAAAAACAAAAAATATTAAAAATCTGTTCGTGGTCAACTGAACGGTATTCTCCAAGCTCAACGCGTCGCAGAACTCTATCATCTATCATATGTAAAATGCAATGTTTATCCATATATTTCATATACGCCGTCATTTTTGACGGCCCTGATGAAATAGTAAATATATTTCCGCGAACAACTAGACACAGGAAATTAAAAACGTTATTTCCATTTCTACAAAATAGACTTCAACCGAAAGTTACTAAACAGACTAAACGACTTTCGTATTAATAAATTGAATGAGACACTTTATTGTATTTAAACCAATCAGCCATAAGCTGTGATCGATTTTACTGCAGATAATGGCAGTGATTTCTGTAGATAGAATTAGAAAATAATAGATTCAATTTTTTTTATTAATATAGTGAAATGGAATGAAACGTCTTGAAAAGATAATTGAAATGTCTCTTTGAAAAAAAAAAAATGCTACCAAGAGCAGATATGATTAGTCCCTCACTGGAAACCGTCTCGTGACACACGTCTTTTGGTATCATGCCGTGTCGGGGTGATCAATTAAAAAGTTAAAAAAGGGTGTTGATCAATGAATAATTTACTTCTCTTACCTTTCGTTGTATCGAAAAAAGTCCGAATTAAAACAAAAAAGAAGTTTTATCGTTGTTGAACGTTGATTAAGGGAAAAATTTACTTTGAAAATAGCGCCACCCCTTCAAAACCTACTTGTAAGGAATTTTCAGAAAAGAAAAATACATGTTAAGGAATAAACGTTTACAATTTTAGCCATCTAGCTCCATTGGTGAAGTGCGTAAGCGTGGAACATACACACATACATAGCCATCTATCCATCCAGATTCACTTAAAAACTTGAAAAAAACATATGTTGACAGTTGTAGTTGATGGTTTCTAATGCTATAAATAATAGAAAATACCCAGGGACTGCATATCCTTACCAACACCATACACTCACTCAAAACTGAATGAAAATCGGATCATATATAGATATGACTCTGGGGAAATAACTTCGGGAGTTTCGATTTTCCATAATTCAGTTCCTTTATGTATGAAAAAATATCCCTCTACCTGGAAAAAATCTGCAGATCAACCCCCAAATTCAAGCCTTTTTATTTTCCTGAACCCATTGCCTACCCTTCCACTAAATATCAGTGAAATTGATTGAGAAACTTTGGAGATATATTTGTGAAAAAAAAATGCCAGACAGACAAGTGTAAATACATGTCTCTCTTCGAACTTGGTTAACAGCAGTAAAGAGACTCAGGATATAGATGTGCTTCTTCTTCTCTTGTATGAAGATTTAGCCGAGGGTGTGCTGTTATCTTTCCAAGTTTAGATTCCAAATTGAGCCAAAAAACACTGAAATATCTCCAGATATATATTCAAAATCTCTCTAATATATTACATATCAATAAATTAGATATGACTTCAATTTTCAACATTTACTTTTTTTTGTCAAAATATCACTTAATTGATTCAAGAATTACTGATATATAACAATAAATAAAAAATGTTTTTAACTAAAAACTTGTAGAGCGCAATTTTGGAAATGTAGACGCAACTTAGAACATGTTGATTCAAAGGGAAAACATCTAAATTGGCAGTACTTAGCAAGGGATGTAACTCAAATTCCGGCATGTCAGCCCGTTATCCAGTGAGGATTATCGATGCTAAAAATGCTTGCACATCTAAAAAAAGTCCTTCAACTTGAAGAGATTTCAACCTCTAAAATTGGTTCCTAGGTTTCTGAAGAGATTCCAAAACTGCTTATCAGACCAATTTTAGACGCAATTTCATTTCCAAGTCGTTCGAGGTAGTGACGTGCCTCTTAATTGGCCGACGAATGAACGGTTAATTATCAGTCTAATGAGTTCTCAAGAAGCCGAAAACCAATCAGACTAAGACAAGAACACTAGATATAGAGAGGAAGACAGCTACAACAGAAATAGACCAGAACATACAAAAATACTAACTAGATGTAAAAAAATACTAACTAGACGCAATTCTAAACCAAAGAAGGAAAAAACACGTCAAATTCGAAAATCGTTCAGTTAACATTTGGGTGATTTTTCCTCTTGCTTAAAGAGGATAATCCAAGTGGAAATCAATATCAACCTCGGAAGATTAAGAAAAATTAAGAAAATGGGTAGGCAAAGGTTTTTTCTAAAAAAAATTATAATAAAAAATCCACTTTTCAAATTGCTTCTGTGATCACTTCTGCTAATTAACGATAAACGGTCTAATGAGTTATCGAAAGTCCGAAAACGGCCACAGTAAGACAAGAAGTCCACATCAACAGAATCAGAGATAACCAAACATAGTAAGCTTACAAAGGAGATTCAGGAGGAAATATATCAGAGAGACAGCTTGACAGTATTCAGCTAAGTAAACTTCGTTTTCCATCTTTACGTAAGTGAGGCTAAAATGCCAAGTTCGCCCGTTGTACCATTCTTACAGAATAATAAGAAAACACTATGTATAAGTGTTTATGGACTGTTGTCCTCATCCCAGTTAATCTTCTGAACAAAAAAAATCCGCTGTTGTACTCTACGACCTTCTTTTAGTGTGCAGTGATGTTTTTTGAATATGACATCGTCCCAAGCTCACCCTGACTGATCTCACTTAGCTGACACCTTTTACACCTACGTCGTGTCTTCAAAGATCCACAGAGGGGTTCTTGGCGAGATAGCCTGAAATATCTTCGAGACAAGTTGGTCCTGTCACAAACAAAGTTACCATAGAAAATTGAAGAATGCTTGGCTGTTAAATATTTGACAAATTTTTTTTTTTTGAAGTACCCTTATGTTCAGTCTTTTTCACAATGCAGTCGTTCTCAAGTTTTATAGTTCGGGTCATCTGCCCTCAGCAGAATATTTGGTGACCCCTTTTAGCGTTGATTCTGGCAACTCCCTGTTTAATCTTGAAAACTTGAGACATTCATGGAGTAAAGGGTTTTACAGTAACCAATCAACATCTGAGAAACATTCTTTCACATCAAACGTTGCAATATGGAATATACATTCCTAGATGTTAGCATTAAAAAAAATCAACTATTTATCATTGATTGTCGAATCACTAAATATATCTGCTGTCAATATTCTGCACTCAAATGACACTGTATCCTTATGTGACCTTGAGCCGAAGAGCGAATCACCTATGATTGACAGGCTACCATAAGAATTATGCATACTTATCGCTTAATGTTCGCATGACAAACCTTGAGATTTTTAAATCCAGAAGTTTAATTTCTGGTGTGATTTTTTTAAAACTTACATAAATGCAAAATCTATATATTTGTAAAATATGTGGCTCTCATATTGTCATAGGAAGCTGAGATGGGAAGTCGTTGCCGTCTAAGTCTGGGGACAAAATGTCCGTATTTCGCAGTCTAACTTTGGTTAGAAGCTGTTATTAGGTCAACACGATATTGTGTGCCGTTTCTCATGCCATGAATATGTTGGTGTCTAAAATTGGAAATATATTCGACCATCTTTCGATTGAAAGAAGGGCAGATAATTCTTTCCTCTTTTCAAAAAAACGTTAAGTAGGGGTACAGTCTTGTGCTTTTGGAATAGTAAATAAGGCTGGAGAAGGCCGCAGGCTACAATGGCCGAAACTGTGTTCAGAAGATGAATCAAGATGAGAACAACTGTTCAAAACACTTACCCATGATGAAAACCCATCGTCTGAAATAAAAACAGAAATTTAACCAGTTTAAAACCTGCGTCTGTTTACTCAATTTTCAATTATTTTTTAGCATTCTTGACCAAATTACAGATTTTTATTAAAATTCCAATATTTTATTAAAAAAACAAAACAAAAGCATTTCCATGGTAAAATTATTTGTAAAGCATCTCATATATACAAAGCTCTATCATTTCAGTAACACACGCCTTAATTACTGACAATATCTTTTCTCTGATTTTCAATGCTTTTCTATTATAAAATCATGAACAACGCATTTACTTAATAATATTCCCCTCATTTTTGATGCCTGAAAATGGGAATAATGTTGCCTTTTAACCCGAACATTCAATAAAAAGTTTCATTGGAATATAAAGCCAAGGTAAAAGGACAGGAAGACAAATATTGTGAATCTCTTTGTCTTCCCCCCTGGATGTCTGTCTGTATGTCTCCCCCTCTCTCTCTTTCTCTCTCTCTCTCTCTCTCTCTCTCTCTCTCTCTCTCTGGACGTATTCAACTATTTTCAATTTTAATCCAAAAGGAATTCAATTTGGCTCTCATAGACCTTGTAACGTTTGTCGCAGGTAATAGAAATATGAATAATGTTTGGCGATTCTTGAATAATTGATTTATGCTTCAGGATCAGTTGTTTATCTCGTTCTGGAGACAATCGGTTTCAAAATCAGTGATCAGGCAGTGCATACATCATCGATTCTACCTTTGTTTCATGATCGAATCTTTAATTCCAGGCACGAAAATTATTGGATTCTCTTTTTCATCAATTCTATTTTTGCACTAATCCACAAAAATCGATTAAACAATTCTCGTATTTTGAATTTTGAATTTTGAGATATATTTCGGCATATTCTAGAATCTCTAACTTGGGCACCTGGCCTAGAGTAAGTATCAATAAGCAGGATTGGCGAGCAATTAATCAGTGCAGCAAGTACGTTTCTAACGAATGTCACCTAATTCTAAGAGATGATTCCCTCTTGAGATGTTATTCAATGAAGAGTATGATTTTCTTGGTTTTCTGTCTGTAAACAGGGACCTTTTAACCTAAATGTAACAGGTTTGCTTATAAAAATAACTCTCATGGACTCTTTCACTGAGACGAGTTTTTCTTAGTCTCTTTTCTTAAGAAGCATCTAACAGAATTTAAAATTCAGATAACCCCCTCTCTTCGAATGCTCGCTTTACCCCACTTTTTCGCTCAGTTTTTATTTTGAGGCAAGCCATTATAGACACAGCGCACACTCTCTTTATCTCTTTTCTACATCCCAGTCTCCTATACCCCCTACTTCCACTACCTCTGATGACATACCATCTGATATACCATCTTTACCTCTGCTTGGGTCTGGAGATTCTCAAAACCTTTTTCCATAATGATTAAACATTTTTCACTTTACACTACTTTAGCTTAAGAAAAAAAAAAAACTGTGTACTTTCAGATTGCGGGCAAACCCTGTACATCTACGATTTTTTTCCACTTCATATGAAATTCTTTGTTTTCAGATGTGTCCAAACATCTCTATGTTACACTTGTCGGTCGGTGTGTCGATCGGTTCCAGTAACAGTAAATAACAAAAACAAGAAGGAGGGAAGAGGTGTAATTTCATAAAAAAGTGTGACATTTAAAGAACATCTATTCATTATAATTTCTTTTTACCAGCTGCTATGATGGCATAATTGAATGTCTGAGGTTCATATTTTGAATTAAAAGAGAGCCAAAAATAGCAACAAAAAAAAAAAAAAATTGAAAAACATGTCCGTTTACGATTTTTACCGAAAACAATATCCACAGAATATTTCCATTTAGCAATATTTTACAAATATGAGAATCAGTTGACTCAAATAAAGACTACTTGCTCTTCTCCTTCCTCCTCCTGCTACCTCATCTTCGAAGCATAGCATCAATTTCTCGTTCTCAATTTTGAACTTCATTATGATAGTATTTGAATAGTTTTCTTCATCAATTTTAATCTAATTATTTTTTTATTTGGCAAAAACAAAAGTTTTAATGAATTTCATTCATTGCTCTTTCAGGAAACCATGTGATATCGCATTCCAGTTTTCAATTTAAACGTTATCATTTTTAATAAGCTTTCTTTCATTGATTCTCTTATTTCTTTTCATTTGTCTGCCGTTTCAAACATTGAGTGAGCAAGGTGGGAAACCTTACAGTATACAATCAGGACCTAATGTTTAGAATTTTAGGAGGGAAATAAATACTGTGTTTCTCTGACGTTAGAAGAACAGACAGTACGTTTAGATTTTAAGCTGCATTCCGATCAGAACCCCAACGCTTTGATAATGTCGTTCAAACTACTGTATGAAGAATGGACCGCTATCTTCTTTAGTGAAAATAGGGCACTTGATGCCAACCTTTTGCAATTTGTCACGATATTTGTTACGAACATAACATTTTTTTAAAATCATTGCAAACAAGTTCGTGTCGCCTAATGATGGCCTGTGAACACAAAATTCAATACAGTCACCACCAGGAAGCTCCAATCTCATGTCTCCACAACATTATTGTGTCATACTACTAAATATATATTTTGTTATGAGGTATCCAGATCCTGTGTAAATTTTGCTTTCCAAATCCAAGTTTCAAGTCAGAAATCACCTTCTAAAGGTGGTAAGGCAGAGAGAGAGAGAGAGAGAGAGAGAGAGAGAGAGAGAGAGAGAGAGAGAGAGAGAGAGAGAGAGAGAGAGGGGGGGGAGTTTATCATGGCAAATAGCCAAAACTTGACACTAGGTGTACAATTTCATCTCCATCTTTGCTGTGGTGATTTGTTGAAAAATACAGCACAACTTCTGTTACGTGATTGTGGGGTTATTGATGTGTGATTTGGTATTAAGAGCCCCAAAGCTAATTCATTATGTACTTTATTTCTAATAATTAGAGTATTCTGATTTTAAGTATGTTTTTTCATGTCCCAACCCAACTCAAGCTGTTTTAAAGGGTGATTGGACATAAAGTCTCAAGACAAAATGTCGTAAAAAAGCACAACTGATATCGTGCGGTAAAGAAAAATTCATAGGAAGAAACTTATTTCATAAAGAATAAAACTTATTTTATAACAAAAAAAGTGAATAATATTTTGTTAAAAAAAAGATAAGAAAAGCGCAAGACCAAAATCCCATTTTTAAAAAGCATTTATACATTGACACTCTTTTATTTCATTTCAGTTACAAACGTCCGTGGCTTCCATGACGAATTCTTCATTATTATGTCCTATTGTATCTTTTTTGTTGTTCTATTTTCTCTCTTTCTTCCTCTCTCCCTCTCTCTCTCTTTCTTCCTCTCCCTCTCTCTCTTTCTTCCTCTCCCTCTCTTTCTTTCTCTCCCTCTCTCTTTCTTCCTCACCCTCTCTCTTTTTTTCTTCCTGTCCCTCTCTCTTTCTTCCTCTCTCTTTTTTTTCCCTCTCTCTCTCTCTCTCTTTCTTCCTCTCTCTCTCTCTTTCTTCCTCTCCCTCCCTCTCTCTTTCTTCTTCCTCTCCCTCTCTCTCTTTCTTCCTCTCCCTCTCTTTCTTTCTCTCCCTCTCTCTTTCTTCCTCACCCTCTCTCTTTTTTTCTTCCTCTCCCTCTCTCTTTCTTCCTCTCTCTTTTTTTCCTCTCTCTCTCTTTCTTCCTCACCCTCTCTCTTTTTTTCTTCCTCTCCCTCTCTCTTTCTTCCTCTCTCTTTTTTTCCTCTCTCTCTCTTTCTTCCTCTCTCTCTCTCTTTCTTCCTCTCCCTCCCTCTCTCTTTCTTCCTCCCCCTCTCTCTCTTTCTTTCTCTCTCTACGTATATACAAAGACCACAGTAGTGTAAAACTCTGAGTCACTGTGAAGTTTCGATTTCTATGTTTACATTGTCTATATTTACATTTTCTCTATCCCTGATATCGAGCACTTTTACGCAACTCAGGAACAATAACAATAACAAGGGAAAAAGGTATATACATATATATATTTTTTTTTTTTCTTCAGTCTTTTATACTAGAACAGGGCAATCAAATTAACTGCGGTTAACCAATTTCCCCCTTTTTGGATCTTATGAATATTTTGGCAAAGAAAAGTCGGGAGTAATTCCCAAACTGGGAATTAAAAAGTTGTCTGTGTTTAATTTCTAAGGGAGGAAAAAAACTGCTATCATTTTGGAAACATCACCAGCGTATATTCATTTGAATATTGGACGGATGAAATTATGTTCCTGAGACCCCAAAGGAATCAGTATCTTGTTTACTGTTTTGGAAAAGTCAGAAGTCTCAGCGAGTCTAATCCTGACTGGTCGGGACGGGATGGGCTGACAGACCTGGGAGATGCGATGTTCTGCCCAAAAATTCCGGCATACAAAGTGGAGAATGACTCTCTTAGTCAATGTGTGTACATAAACTCACGTAGCGGTATCTCACTGCTGACTAAGTAACCCCACTGGAGAGTGTTTGTTCATTCATGCACAGTAATGTCAAATCTGACTGTTAGCCGAGTTAATCCAGTTGCATAACTGGTTCTTGGCGAACCTCTCACATACAGAAGAAGTTGGTTATTGTTATCAAACGGTGATTGTTATCAAAACTTCAAAATATCAAAGTCGGTTATTGCTCTCTAGAAGAACTGTTTCAAACTTATCCCAATATTTTCTTCTCGTTTATAGCATTAAAATGAATATACATTTGAAATTAATAACAAATAAATCTTGTTAGTCACTCAATAAAAACCGTCACGTGACTAACAACCTTTGGCAGCATGCTGTGTTTGGGATGATCAATCAACGTATTAGAAAAAGGAATGAGCAATGGATTATTTACTTCTCAAGCCTTTTGTTGATTAGTGATCACAAGAAATTTTTATTTTCAAAAAGAGCCACTCACATGAATGCTGTCGTACACAAAACCCATTTAGAGGGGGTGAGAGCAAAAAACAACAAAGCAAACAACCTCTTTTCTTAACATAACGAGGTGAAAATGTTATAAATTTCAGCCCTCTAGCTCTACTGGTGCAACTTATGCGCCTGATTCAAGTGAGTAAGAAGTGAACAATGTAATAAATGTTCGAAATTGTCTGCGTAATTTACGCTCAAGAGCATTCAGTTAATTTCTTTTCGAGTTTACGAACCTATTCCAAACAATTACCCCTGCTTCTCACACCGATTTGAAAAAGAAAAGACTCTCGTCTCTTGCACTCAAACTATAAATAGTGACTTTTGAATTTCTAATTAGCCACCATGACATCCACAACAACATAATTAATCATTTAGAAAACAAATGAGAATTACCTCTGATAAGTGTTTCCAGCCATTCCTAAAAGATTATTGTTGATGATTGAATAAGTTCTAAATTACGTAAGTAATTGCTTATTACAATAATGTGAATGTTTTACATAAGCAATAAGATGTCCCTAATCTAATAATAATTGAAATAACAACTTATTTAATTAACATGAGAAAAGTTTGTTAGCGTTTAGATGGGCTAACATCTCTAGCAGTAATTGCTATCACTGACCGACATACCGGAACAATTAAGATGTTTTCGTCTAAATCTAGATGTTTAGATGTCAGATATTGCCATTTAGATGAATTTTAAAGAAATAAATAATATATCTATCTAATTCATAATAATAAAATAAATAGTATTTTCAATGGAATAAGTAATATTTTATTCAATTCATAATAATGAAATAAGTAGAATTTTCAATAAGGATTACTTTTAATAAAATAAGTAGCATGTATCTTAATTAATTGAACGTCACATTTAATTCATCAATATTATGTAATGTATTTTCTATATTTCAGAAATATACTTGGAATCTTTAGATCTTTGTGGTGTTTTGAAATGTTCTTAGACTCAAATCCAGGTTTAAACTTGAAAATAGAGTTGGCAGCACTGCCCTCGCTAGATATTTGCACCAGAACTAATGGATCCACGGTCTGAATTCAAGGCTTTTTGTGAAATTCAATGCTTTTACCGTTGATACTCTTTTCAGTTCGGATTAAAACACTGTTTGAGAGCAACTTGGATAGGAGACTTAAAATTCTCATCTCACCTTGAGTTCGTTTATCACTAAGAATTCCATGAAATTACTGTTGATTAACATTATAAGGACTCTATTCTATCAATAACATTGGTCCAAATTCCTGACCAGTGACAATCCTTTTCTTTCTTATTTTGAATGCATTCCTATAGCAAAAAAATTACAACGCATTTCCAAAGTGATATCATCCGGGGTGCGTTTATATAAAAAATAACTGCAGTTTTCATCACCACCTTAAAAATAGTATATCTGAGCTTAAAGCAATATGTTAGAAATCAGATTGAATTCTGAGGTCCTTGATCTAATGGAGACATTTTGAGCTGCTGCTGCTTGGTAGTTGAAAACTTTTCCTTGTAGGAAGATGTCAGAATGCTTGAAAAAGTGGTAGTTGGTCGGAGAGCGACTTGGTGAGAAAACTACGCGAGCTAGATTTTCCTTGTCTGGTTCTCTTAATTTCTGCTGGGTCATTCACATTAGACGCAGTTTGGCGTTGCCACAGAGAGGAGTGGCCTTTCTTTGACTGACCAATATTGGACGGAAGCATTGCAGTCCTTGATGCATTTCGTTGATTTCCAACCATAATCTTCTTCTGATGTAGGTTCGGTTTGAGGAAACGTTCAAGTGCTCAATCTGTCCAGACACCTCACAATCCATTTTCCGTCTCATGACACAATGCAATCAAAAAATTTATCGTCTTTCTTTGGTAAAAAAGCACAGAGCAGGTTTAATGGTCAACTTTTAGTTCCTCTGCAGCATCTCAAGTTGTTTCGCATAGGCCCATCTCAAAATTAGCCTTAAATCGGATGTCGACAACCAAAGAGGGACGTCGACGATCCTTCTTGTCTTCAGGGCTCTCGTCCTGCTTTCTTAATTTATAGAATCAATGTTGAGCTGTACATTCGCCGACAGTCCCTGGCTAGATATTTGGTTGATATTGCGAGCAGTTTTCTCTGATTTACGTCCCATTTGCAACTCAAAATAAGCATCAAAATTTAGAATAACAAAAACTGCAATTATTTTTGCACCAACATGATAAATATATCAACCACGTTTATTCAATAAAAAATGCATTAATATCTGACCATTGACAACTCATTTTCACTTATTTCAATGTACAACGGATTGAATGACAAAACTTGCTGAAATATCGAGTTGAAATTTTGCAGAATTTAGGGTCTGTACCATGAAATCTATTCCTTTCTTCCATGAATATTCGTTTTTTTAGTAGAGAAAATTTGCATTTGAAAAAAAATATTTTCATATTTACATCTATATTTTCAGCAGCTCTCTCTCGAATATATATATATATATATATATATATATATATATATATATATATATATATATATATATATATATATATATTCAAGAGCTGTTCCCTTATCTTTAGAAAATTCTATTCTATTCTCGCTCTTTCTCTCTCTCTCTCTCTCTCTATATATATATATATATATATATAGAGAGAGAGAGAGAGAGCTGCTATATATATAGAGATAGAGAGATAGATAGATAGATAGATAGATAGATAGATAGAGAGAGAGAGAGAGAGAGAGAGAGAGAGAGAGAGAGAGAGAGATGGTCCAAAATAGTACTTAGAGGTTACACAGATTTCATGGATGTAAACGCTACATGGATATTGTGTGCTACCTGAACGATAGTTGTGAATCCTAAAACTTCAATAGACATACATATTTATCGTAAAGATTTTGAACTTAGAGCAGAACACAAAGAAACACGGACAAATTTTTTCGATCTAGATATCAAGATCAAAATAGAATATTTGTATGTTGACAATTTGATAAATGGCAAACATTTCTATCCTAAATTATGCATGCCATAGAAAAGTATCAGTATATATATATATATATATATATATATATATATATATATATATATATATATATATATATATTAAGAAAATTTTCTATAGCAATGAATAGAGAGTCTGAGTTATTTATTTAAACAATACCAGATAGAACACGAGGAAATAGAATAAAAATTCAACAATGCTAGTAGAAATGGTTTGAAACAATGATTTCATTGTCTCTTTAACCCGGTAAAGAGCCGGCAGAGTTGAATTGCAGTTTGTCTTTTGAAATAAGGAAATTTCCGTGTGTTCTTATGTACGGATCTGAATATGTACGGAACTGAGAGTATTTGTTCCATATGAGGATGTAGCATAATGATATATATTTATGTATGCTTAAAGAATATGTACGTGTAAATAGGAGTTTAGTTTGAGATGTAAGCGTGTGAGTTGCACGTTGGAGATGATATGCAGATACTTTTCAAAGTCTTCGTATGTACGAATTGTGTACATCAAACGTATTAACGTATACATTTATGTGTGTACGTGTCGCTCAGTTGTTTGGTTGGAGAAAAAGCGGATGTGTGTGTGTTTGTGGGTGAGAGTATATGGAGACTCATAAGCCTAATGACACAATTCGCGCTGAGAGAAGTTTAAATGATAAGACTTCTTAAAAGCTAAGGTTCATTACTTGAAATGGGATCTATTTAGAACCCATTAATGTCAGAATCTCGGATTTTTTCCGAGATGGAATTCTAAATTTACCTTAGGTCTTCCTGATCAAATTCCATCCCCTCGGGGTAGAGTGTTGGTCTTGGAAGATGGAATCCCTGAGTTAAGGGATCTGCTCAGACTACTTTAGCACAAGGAGATAAACATTGGGATTTTCCACAAAAAAACTGACAAAAAAGGTATCAATTTTAAAAATATATTTTCCACGTAGAACTTTTGTATTTGGTCACAGGTTGTCAACTTAGATTTAAGAGTAGACAAGTAAAATTTAATCCATAGTCAGAATTGGAATACACACTTCAAATATCATGACATCTAACTTACAAAATGAACAACATTCGTTTAGCATAAAATATGATAAAATACAGGGTCTGAATAGAAAAACAAAATGACATACTAATCTAAATAATAAGAGAAAAGAAAAATCAAATGAAAATGATTCAAGTACCACAAATTATGAAAATACTATGGAAGTAACGTAGGTATGTGGATGCTATGTCCAATCGTCACAGTTATAGGATACCATGGTGAAATTCCTATACTGTTTTCTGATATCCCTGAAATAAGTTCGTGATCCCCGTAATAAAATTAAGCCTGTAACATTAAGATCCCATTTAAAATCTAATCTGCATAAAAGGCGGGATACTCTGAACACTGTGCAGTAATATATCAGAAAATAACTGACTTGCATTACATAACATCGTAAGGAGATTCGGGACCGTATAAAATATATGAAATTTCTAAAAAAACATTCCTTTCCAGCACTAATGTGCAAAGTTTCAAAGACTATATATATATATATATATATATATATATATATATATATATATATATATATATATATATATAAATGAAATGCAGTTAATGCATTGAGGATAATATTGACTCAGTAGAGGTTGTCTTTTATCACAAAGAAACATGGATAACAACTCTGTGTTTTAATGATGTTTTGTAATGGCAGGTATTTAGTCAAATAATTTGCGTTGCAATAGAAAAAATGATATTACATACTTATGCAATCCTCAAAATAAATTTCTTTCATGATTCTTCGTAATCATCAGGTGAGTTGTTATAGGGATTTATTTGTGACCTTATATACCCTGTTTATGATTACTACACCAGAATGAACTGGTAGTTTACAATACTGTTAAATGCTGATTTTCGAGATAGGTTTATTACTTAGGGTAAGTGTCCCAAAAATATAATCATATCTGATTTACAAAGCCATGGGTAACACCATTGAAAACATTATGAATCAATATTCTACATAGGTGTGTTAAATTCTAGCTCAAAACTCAGATTCAATTATCACATTCAGTAATGAACAATTTAAAAACAGTACATATTTATTCAAATATATCTGGAAATTGAATTACACTCCTATGAATAGATAGGAAATTTAGTCAGTACTCCAGATCGCAGAAACACTGCACAAAGATGCTATTATTTTAAAAGAAAAATTGATACTATCAATTTTCTTAACAGTAAAATTCTATTAGACAAATACAGATACAAAAACAAATTTTCATTAAAATATATAGATAACAATACACTATATAATAACTTCAATGGCAAAAATATAAACGACAACGAAAATTACATAATGTAATATATTTGATATTATTTCTTACAAACAAACACATTATAGGTTTAGATATATTTTTCATATATTTTATAGATGAGATGATAAATTTGATACCTAAAATATAAACCACTGCGTAAATTACATCATGTAATATATTTAATATATTCCTGATATACATAAACACTATAGATTAAGATATTATATTTTGATATATATATATATAGAGAGAGAGATATGTACTTCAAGTAATAAATTTATCATTTAATAGTATTATAAACTACCCATAAACCGTAAATAGAATTTTGATAACCGTAATACAAGACACTTTTAGGATTAAAGTCGAGAACGCTGATTATAAAATTGCGAAGAAGCATGAAACTAATTTACTGTTAGGATTTCCTAAGTAAGATATTATACTAGCTTTATTCTTTTCCAGAAATATTTAACACTTTTATAATGAATACAACATCCTATTAATACTATACTTATATAAAGATAAATAAATTGATGAATAGTCTTTGATTTCCCAAATTATCTTACGATGTTGTTATGCTAGTTAAGTATTTTTGGATCTAATAATATGCTGTTTACAAAGCATTTCGTAAATAGGATTTATTACTATTATTCAAATTTTGACGATAATGTTACACATCTAATTTGCTTTGGGGATGATCAGCATCCGTTTTAAGATGGACCGATTCCGGAAACATCATTTATAAATATATACATGAAGTTTCTGAAGATTGACAATTCATAGACGGTTGAATGTAATGGTTTTAAAGACATTTGTGTAAGAATTACATTTAGAGCTAAAAAAATGTAAAGCGTTCAGTTTCTTAAGAGACAACATACGACCGGTGCCGAAGTCCCAGTTTCAATTTCATGCTGTGGCGTGGTGATCCAAGCATGTTTCAAATCTGGTCAAGACCAGGACTTTATTACTTCAATATTTTATGATCACTCTCTTCACTCATATCGGAAATTGAACCCAGGTCCTTACTGGATGTGAGGCAGATGTGATAACTATTACACTATCTGAGCAGACTCACTACAGTTACTCAGGAGCAAATTCATCAACTTTAAATCGAGTAAATGAATGGAGAAATGATTAAATATGAAATAAAGCTCCGAGAATTTCTAATCAGAAAATAAGATGTTTCAATGTCGCAGCTTGGAGGTGCATCTTCTGCAAAATCGTATTATTTAACTTATCTCGGCTTTCGATTTCAACCTACTTGATTTTTATTCACTCACACTTTTCTACATGATTATAATTAACAGGATGGGTGGGAATCAATTCTTTATCAGAAATTACACGTTACTTTCATTTTTGGTCAGCTTGGAATCACAGTTCTTGGTGTTTCCGGAATCGAGTGTGGCACAAGATCCATCCACTTGCTACCAGCATCTCTGCATTTGTACCATCGACAGCAACGCCTCGAAACGGTGAGCCAGCAGCACGCTCTCACACAGCATCAGGTGATGCGATATTTTTGACCTATGTCTATCTGATTATACCTGCAATAAAGAATCATATATGAAATTCCATCACACTAAAGATCAAAATAAAATTCATTTCGCGAAAATAGAGCAATATTTACAAAAGTTACATATAATTTCAAAAAGGGAATTAATCCTCACTCACCCTGTGTATTTCAACGCCTACAAGATTTCTTCCAAATCCCACCGCCTGAAATGATATTTTTCTTCATCCTTCGAAGCTCCTCCTAACAGATTCCTTTATCTCCTGTCATACTTTATTCTCCCAGAACATATCACTTCATCCAAAAGAGTGGAATGTAATTTGTTTTGGCTCTCGCTGTTCGACTAGGAAAAGCTATGGAAACCCTGGTCCAACAGAGAAAGGAAGGAAAAAACACCTGAATCCTACGCTACAAGTGTTGCTGCTCTTGGAAAACAAGTACCATAAGTTCAGCGATTTGTCCACCATCCTCATATCCATATCTGCAATTTCTGATTTCAAAGGGATTCTAAACGAAGTACTTGTAGGAAGAGAAGGAAGGGGAAGTGGAAGGTGAGATTAGATCACAAGAAAATCTGGTTATTGAAGAAAAACAATTAGTAGGTTTAAATTAAGGCAAGTGCACAATTTACATCATCATTTTGGGGAGTTATAGTTATTTTTAGAGGTAGGTTTTAAATGAGTATATACAACATTTTAGCTTGAAAGATTGCTTGAAATTGAAAGGTTCAACCCACTTTTGAATTCAGTTTTAGCTAATAATTGGAAACTATACTTGGCAACACTGTATGAGACAAACCTTTGATACGTCAATCATTGACTAGAATAAATATGACGTCATACTTCCCCCTTCCACTTTCAGTTGGAGCCTATCGGCCGAGAAGCGTGGAATAGAGATGTGTAGAAATTCTAATTACTGCTTTTAGATTCGGATTGTACATCTAAAGAAGGTCGTAGAGTGGATCAACAGAAACGATGGGCTAACAACACAAACAAGGAGCAGTTCAATCTCCCGAAAAAAACATCTCGAAACTCTTGATAGATTATAACTTACTGGTCTGAGGGATACATTTCGTGCAGAGATTCAAATCGTCAACTACTGATTTCAAGCTGAAAAGTACATAGTTTTCTATGGCAGTCCTGTCATCATAGACGAAAGACGTTTCTTGCTGAGCTTATCCGTCGCAAAGTCGAGCCTAAAGCTATTCCATTAGGTAATTAATTTTTCATAATTCAAGTATTCTGATCTTAAAATTTTGTAAAAGTCTCAACTCATCTCCAGCTGTTTTAATATGTGATGATCAGACATGAAGTCTTAAGAGTTTCTCTGAACTAATTTCTATTGTTATGTCACAATAGGAAAGTAAATCAACCAATTTGGACGCGAACAAACAAACAGAAATATAAAAACGAAATAAACAGAAAAATACATAGAAGCTCATTATATGGTTACAAAAAAGAATGTTTAAATCTTCCAGTAACAGACAATGCTTCTTATTACTACTTTGCTACCTGCAATTTTGAATGTCGTTCATCAATTTCGCCTGTAGCATTCTAGTAGCGTTCCTTTCTTCGCTTTCTCATCATATTTAAGTCATCAGCCATATTTAATCGTCTTGTTCCTTCGGAAACATTTCTCCATGAAGTATTTCACGTTGCTCTACACTTGAATCATGTACTTTTCAAATCGTTTCCCTATTTCTACTTCATGAAATATATTTCAGCCTCTCTTTCCTTAATCTGAACAGAAACTCTTGACTAAAATTATTCCAAAAACTGACAACGTGGTTTTGTTCAGTTTTCATTATGGTCTGGCTTGCTATGTATGTATGTATGTATGTATGTATGTATGTATGTATGTATGTATGTATGTATCACATATACATACCTCACAAAAGACCCAGAGGGCTGTGGATTCAAACATTACACCTTTCTATGTTCAGAAAACAAAACAAAGATCTATTTTTAGAAAATTACCCAACAAAATAGTTTTCTAGTTAGGGTTTCAATTCCCAATGAGAATTTATGCTTAATTTGGCTCTTACTGCGTGTCCAGCAGCATTTACGTTTTTTTTTTCAATATTCAGACATGTTTCGGTTATCACTGTCCAACAAAAGGCAAGGAAAGAATTCATCCCTTGATTCTTTAATCTATCACAAAAAAACGTTGGTCAAGTGGCAGTTTCTAATGAGTGATAAAGCAGATTTGTTTCTTAATACGAATTTTATTCTTTCTTTCACTTTTCTTTTTCTTCCTTTCCGTTTTTATCTCTGTATTTCACATCTCTTCTTTACTCTCCCTTTTTAACCTTTTTCCTTTCTTCCTGTCTTTATCTTACACCTTCTTTTCACAAATTCTTTATCTATATTTCTTTTAACTCTTTTTCGTCTTTCTTCTTTATTTCTTTTACTTGATAGGTAAGGTTTCAGTTCTTTTACTCACATGTATATAAATGACTATAAACTGATCATGTATGTCATTCACTGTCAATATATTTGGGGTTGAACAGAAGAGAGCATTTGAAGTAAGACCATGCGTCTCTTATAATGTTTATATTATGAATGCTCTGTTTTCTCAATGAGAAACTCTTCTTCTTCTTTCTCACTTCTTTATCTTCTTTCTTATATCTCCTTTTCCTTTCATTCTTTGTTCTTAACACCTTTTTTCTTGATTCTGTTTCTTTCTTATAACCTCTTTTTCTATATTTTTCTTACTGTTTCCTCCTTTTTTCATTTCTTTCTTTCATTCAATTCTTTCTTTCTTCCATCAACATAATCTAAACTATTTTTTCCGTCTCTCCCCATCAATTTTCATCCTTAGAATTCCACGATGAAGGTCAACTACTTGAAAAACTTTCATTTAAATGGGTTCTATGGATTCCTTATTCACCTTTGTTTCTTTCTCCGAGTTCATTCAACGTCTTTTGTTTGATTTTCAAACGGTTTTCATTTTGCTCTTCGATTTAATTTAAATCCTTCGTCTAACATTTTTTTGGTGAATAGACTATACTCTAGAATTACGCATAACATCGTATAATGCAATAAAAATTCCTATCAAAATGGTTTCAAATCATAAAATAATACTAATAAATTGGAACACAGGACTGGAATAATCTGAATTTGAAAAAAAAATGTTTTTTTTTATTCAAAAAACAACAACTTGCGATTGATGAAACAAAAAGCAGGGATGCAAAATGATATTAGATGCAGGTCTGGTTTGCCACCCAGTAAAAACCGTCACGTAACAAACGTCTGATGGCAGAATGCCGTGTTTGGAGTGATCAATCAAAAAATTGGAATAAGGGATGATCAACAAATTTGCTTTTCTCACCTTTTGTTGGATTTTCAAAAATAAGCCAACACAAACTAGAGAACATTTTAGCATAAACTTACATTGTAAATTGAACTCCACCACTTGAAGCCTATTTAGGGGGGAATTTAGATGAAACAAAAGGTAGACATAATAAGTGGTAAATTTTGAATGTTTCAGCCCTCTAGCTCGATCGATGACACGTATTACATACATAGGTCCATAGCCAGCCAGCCAGCCAGCAAGTCAGGCCAACTTGAAAACTGCAGAAACCTATGCTGGCAGTCTTGATGACAGTTTTAGTTGACAGTCCGTGACAAGACAGCCCTTCGCTTCTCGACGAAAAAATGGCTACATTGATATTAACAACTGCAAAACAACGAATAAACGATCAAGGGAAAAAAGAAGATAGTTATGAGAGGAAAAATTCAAAGAAAACAATTACATTTCGTGGGACAAAATTGACTGGGTCTTGGGAGGTAGCAGATTATTTGGACGATGAGGGAACAAGGGAATTGAATCTAAAATTCAGTTCCCATGGAAACCTTGAATCTGAAGCTGTCCATTGAATTGATAAGAGGATGACGTCATAAGCAGCGTCTTCAACTGTCGTCTGCTGCTCCTTAATGATTTTGAATCTGGATCGAGCTTAACGGTTGTCATTATCAGCGCTATCAAATTTCTTTCGCTGTTTTTGTATCGTTATTCAATGATCGTAAATTAAGGGTTTCACTCAATATTGGCTTAAGCAATCATTGCTGCTAATTGGGGTTTTATATTAGCCCTGACCCCAAATTCAAATGAAGTTCAGCTTCAGTCGTGTTAAAAAGCTCGTAAAGTGCTCAGTGGTATGGTCTTGTCTCTCGATCAGTAGGGCTAGCCGAAACAACCCTACAAGACACAACACAAGGAGAAATGAAATAAAAAAAGATGATAACAATGTCTTTCAAGACTCTCAGAACAGAAAGGGACTAACGGATTGAATGAAAAATTGGTAGTTGTTTGGTATAGGTACATCATAATGTTTTTGCTATATCATACAAGGGATATACTCAAGATAGACGCTACACATGATGAGCTGCAGCTGTTTTGGAACAAATGAATACAGAAAACTTCGAAGATTTGAAATTGCATTTTTATCAAATTTAGCTATAAAAGATACGATTTAGGGTTAGTGTTGGGGTTGCTGTTGAGATTCTTTTTTCTTATTTGTGACTTTGTTATTTTTTATTATCAATTTCGAATATTCATTTTAGAGTAAGAAATATTAGGAAAATATTTAATCTTCTTATATTGTTAAATGCAGCCCCAATCCTAGTACTTACCCCAAACAATAACACTGACGCTAATACTAATCCTAAACACTAATCTAAACACTAACCCAAAACAATGTCCTTTGTAGTTGAATTTTAAAGAATACAGTTTCAAATGTTAAAAGAATTTTGCTTTCATTCAATAGATTAACATCAGCAGCTGGTAATCTTGTCAACCAAAGAAATATTTCCATAGCAAAATATCGACGTAGTGTTTTGATGTACCTATTCCAAACAATCATCAAAAAATGAACTGAAGTTTAATTTTTTTCAAAATTTGAAACCAATGCATGTGTATAAAGCAGTGGTTATCAAGGTTTATACGATCTTTTTTCACTCCATTAAAATATGAATATAGATCCATCCATAATGAAGGTCATGTATCCAAATACGTTTGTTTATTTGTATAATCTGTTGCATGATCATCTTTGTTTAGTCCAATTGCTGTTTTACCCACAAAAGTATAATGGATTGGTCCACGTAGATTACATTCACAAAGCTGAGAAATCAATCGAGATAAGTTTAAGCATACGTCAAAGAAAGGCTGGATGTTTGAAACATAAAGAAAAGAAAAAACAAAAGTGTGTACGTGACTGAAAGAAATGTTCAATGTTGTGTTGAGATGAAGTAAAAACAAAACTTGAGATACTTGAATAATTAAAGATAAAATACCAAAAAAAACCCAGCTTTATACTCCTCTTTGCCGATCCATACAAAATAGTCAATTTTTACAAATATATTTAAGTTGGTATATATTAAGCCCTGATTAGAAAATGAAACATGTATGTTATATACTAATGATAATAACCGGCGTTGCCAGGGGGGATAACTGAAAATATTACAACACTGTCCCCCTTTGCTTTAAACCCCTGAAAAAGAAATAAATGTTGAAAAAGAAAATCCTGTGATTTTGCCCTCTGTGAATGAAAAAGATTCCCATCGATTTTAAACCCTAAAAGTGAAAAAAAATCCCTCCCTCTATTTTTGACCCCAAAAAGCGAAAATGATCATCTTCCCCTATTTCTACACTTAAAAGTGAAAAAATGTTCCCCGTCGATTTTGGCCCCTAAAAGTAAAAGAAACCTCCCATCGATTTTAAGCCCATTAATTGAAAAAAAAATCTATCGCACGAATTTGATCGATAAAACTGAAAGAAAAAAAATTCCCAATCCTTATTAATCCTAATATCTTGATTTTGCCCGTTGCATCGTAAATAGAAAACTGCTGTACCTCCTCCAAATTTTGTGTCTGTAAAAAATGTTTAACATGTTAAAAAGATTTGTGAACGGGATAATTTTTCTGAAATCGCATCAGTGGTGCTTTTAGATTTAAAATGCAAACTTGGGGGCCAGTTCGGCATTATATTCGTTTAAAAAACAGGATCCATGAGACATGTAGCTTTGGAATAATATTGTATGGAGAAATGAATTCTATTTTGTTTGTTTTTTTAAGATTTTAATGAAAGAAAGATGTTTGACCCTCGTGTAGCCTAGCTTGTACATCTTTATTTTTCACGAATATTTGCATAATTCTCTCCCCTTCATTTGGTTCTAGAAACTGTCAATCGAAGCTATCATCGAAACTGTCAACATAAGTTTTTTCAGTTTTTAAGTTGGTCTGGCTGACTTGCCGGCTAGCTCTCTGCCTGCGTCACTGGTTCTGTATCACGTCTACAGGCTGCACCAATAGAACTAGAGGGATGAACATTTCTCATTTTTACACATTATGTCTAGAAAAAGTTTTTTTTAAAATCTCAACCTAAATATGTTCTCAGTGGAGGTCAATTTGCAATATAAGTTTATGTCAAATTATCATCTTAGTTTGTACCACTTTTTCCAATCGTTTAATTGATTACCCAAACAATGCATGCTGCCCAAAGACATTGGTAACATGGCAGTTTCTGTTGTGTGACAAACCATGCCTGTTCTTTTTCACTCCATACATATTAGGTTGATGGAAAAGTTTCCTTAGTCTTTGCAACGAAACCTTTTATTCATACGAATTTATAGTATCATTATTGAGTCATCAAATCATTCTATTTGGTTTTCTGTTGTCTTCTACAATTTTTCTGGTGTGTTGTTTATTCCATCATCGATGTATATTAATAACTTATTTGTTCCTATCTGCGTTTGGGGGTTACGCTTTCAGTTCTAATGGAAGGGAAAATTTTGCTTGTTTGATGAGAGGGTAAGAAGAGAGATGATAGAATATAAAGTGGTGATCGATCCTTTTTCCGCACTGAATTCAATATACATAAATTATGGAACAAATGAAAGAATCAACATTATCGTTACATCATTACGATGGTTGTTTGTCACAACTGAATAGTAGTTCACACCATCCATCTGTTTTGTATTTAACGTAGGAAAGAAAACTACGAGCGTAAAAAAAGTGACGGAAAAGGACATTAGGTAGTTAACCAAGATGGTAGAAAGAGTAACAAAAAGGATGTTAAGGGGTTTACTAGAGAGGGTGAGGTTTGGAGAGGATGGAAAAGGGGGTTAAGTAGTTTAGGACAGTAAGAAAGAGAGGACGGAAAATGAGTCAGGTTGTTTGATAAGAGGGTTGGATTGTTGTAGGGGAAAAGATAATTAAGTAATCTGCTGAAGAATGTACTAAGATATTCACATATGAATCTAATCCTTTTTTATATGATATTTAGATGCAAGCATGACGGCAACGATAATTTGAAGGGATAAGAAAGAAAACGAGAGGATATAAGCAAAGGGAAGAGTCCGTGGAATTTTCACGAATCTAGCTAGTAAATGAACGATTTGATTTTTGATTCGACGAATACTTCGATGAATTTTCCGAAACTTCTGGAACACCTCATTAGACAACATGTATCGCAAGGAACGAATCAAATAATAATCTGACGGTGATATGTCTGGAGAATATGCCCCATGGATTATAAGCGTGTAAGAATTCTTCACCTAATATCCATGATCGCATCAGCAACAAAAGGACGAGTCCGACCTTCTTCCCCACAAAATGGTATTTTATCTTCAAATGCATCATTCAAACGAGCCAATTGATTACTATAGCGTTGCACGACAACATTTTGTTGATCTACAGCAAGTTGCAAGAGAGGGTTTGTCAATTGATACACACATTTGCAAAATATTGCGATATAGCACTTCAAGTAGATACGACGATCATTGACTCACAAGATAACGTATGGGAATAAAATTTGTGGATTTAACTCTTTAGGGGCTAGATCTTGCTTTTTTGGTGCATTTACCTATTAGGCACTGACTGACTGACATACTTAAAAACGACACTTATCTGAACCAGACTAAGACCTCTTTTGGTTGAAGGCAGATTATTTTAATAACTTATGGAACGGAAAAACTATTTTGTTTTTCCTTAAAAGAAAACTACTTTTGGATAGCTGCACAATTCATTTCTTACGCCTTTGTGTATTGAGACTCTCACAGAGGTACAAACTAAGTATCATCTAAGTTTACGCTCCCACTTTGCTGTAAACCAAAGAGGAAACAGACGATTTCTATGTTGACTTGAACCCCCAACTCCAAGATACCGGAAAATTCTTCAATGTCATTTTAGGAGACTTCAATGCACGGATAGGACAAGGAAATAAACATTGTCTCGGCAACTTTGCATATAAAGTGCGGGACGAAAGAGGTGAAGATCTCGTGACCTTCGCAGCCACAAACATGTTCAAAATGATTAAAACCCTCTTCGAAGAGAAACCTGATAGAAAAAGAACTTTGAAAAGCCCCTACCGCGGACAGAGAATAAAATAATTCTTGAAAAAATTCGGGGTTCCAGAGATATTATTAAAGCTCTCAGTGCAGGAGGGAAAAAACTTGTATACACGAACATATAAATGTATAAATGAACACCTAATAATAGACAGAGACAGTATTGTCGAACGTGTCCAAGGATTCTATCAAAAGCTCTACCCTTCCAGGCAAGGATTACAAAACAAAGATACAGGATACACAAGACGGAAGAAGGAATAGCTTTTGGCCAGATAACATCACCATCGACCCACTCAAAAGAGCTGGTAAGATCATTTCACGGGAATCAGATATTTTATTCAACTTATACCTATACCTGAAACAAAATTAAGTTCCTGAAGATTGGTACACTGCAATCATAATGCTTTTATATGAAAAAAAAACCAAAAAAAAAACCGAAAGACCTCAACAACTACAGAGTTATAAGCATACTAAACTGCACCTACAAATTTTCCACGAAAATCATCACCAACAGTATCACAAAAATCCTAGATTAGGAACCAACTATGGGAGCAAGCTGGCCCTTGAAGAAGCTACTCGACCATGGGCCATCTTCATTCGATAAACTAATTAAAAGAGAAAGAAGCAGAATAAAAACTGCCATTCGTTGTAGCGTTCATCAACTTCAAGAAGACGTTCAACTCAGTAGAAATTCCCAAAGTCATTGAGGCTATCATTCTACATGGTGTAAACCCTGTATACGTCTGATTACTACAACATATATACAGTCATAGCAGCTCCTTTATTAAGCTACATTGAAACTCAGAACACTCTCAGCTCAAAAAGGGATAAGACAAGGTGATACCAGCTCACTAAAACTCTTTACAGCCTGCCTCTAAATGATCTCTCGGAACCTAGACTGGGAAAATGAAGGAACCAGAATACGCAGCGAATATCAGAGCCAGCTCGGATTTGCAAACGACAGAGAAACTCGAGAACCTTCAACAAATGCTAGATGAACTAAACGGAGAAAGCAAGAAACTCGGCTTTCACGTGAACTTCAGTAAAAACAAAGGTCATATGCAACAATTATGCCAGAAATAAACGTACAACAATCAAAATTGAAAATACAGAGCTGGAGAAAGTAGGCAACTACAACTATCTGGAACAACGAATCTCCATGAAATCCTCAGAAGAAGAAATCAAGCAAATAATCACTCTAGGATGGCAAGCCTTCGGCAAAGCAAGTTCAACCTTCAAGAACAAGAAAATCCCATTTGTTCGAAGAGGAAATGTATATAACCAATGCATCTCCCGATAGTCATCTATGGAGCTGAAACATGGAACTTAACCAAGAGACTGGCCCACAGACTGAGAAGCATGCAACGTGCACATGAGAGAATCATGTCCGACTCCACACGGAGAGATCACATGACAGTACAATATATCAGGGAAAAAAAACAAGAATCCGAGACATCATAGAATCCATAAAAAATAGAATGGCAATAGGCTGGTTTTGTTGCAAGAATGGCAGACATCCGATGGATATCCCGACTCACCACATGGATCCCCTTGCGATCACATGCATAACCGAAGTCGGCAGAATACAAGATGGAGAGACAAACTAGACAAATTCAGAAATGATTGGCTCTCCAACGCTCATGATAGAGAGGTCTAGTGAATCCTAGCGAAGGTGTACGTCCAATGACAGACATTAAAAAAATTGAAGATGATGACTAACGCACAGAAACAATTTTTGAAGGTGCTGTTAAAAAAAGGTGTTTTTCAACGAAAGGGTTTTAACAGAGGGGGAACTTCTAAATCAAAATTGCTTTTTAAGGAATCCTTGAGATTGAAATAAGACAAATATGGTCTGAATTTCAAAATATTGCAGAGTCACGCCCCTTGCTGCACTTAGCATGTTTTTTTTCCATGTAAATCTTTTGGTTGCGTTCAGATGTTAAAAAGTGATATTTAGATAATTTGATTTATAGAATTAAAATAGGTGGTATTTTGAATGTCTAAGATTAATTCACGTTTAATTTATTAATATGTTATTCATTTCCTTGATTTTAGATATATATATTTATCCGGAGAATCTAAATGCTCACAGTGGTTTTAAGAGGTTTTACTGCATCTTGACACAAGGGAAGAATTAGCGCATCTATGGTCAGAGTTTGAAGTTTGTTTGTCTAATAGTTTCCCGTTGTTATCAAACATCAAACGCTAGGCAACCATTTTTCGTATTCTTTTTACAATTTGTTGATTATTCCCATCTCTAGACGCTCGCCTCCGTGTATTTTGGAATCATCTATCATTCTTTTACTCAAAGCCTGGAATGAAAGTGATTCTTAAAATCACCGGTGTCACATGAAAAAGGTTCCTTCTAATGTTCTTTGTCAATAATTGGCTGTTTGTTGTTGCTTTTTCCCAAGCAAACACTAAAATACAATCATTGTCTGTCGTGTGCCGCCATTGCTCTATTAGAAACCGTCTACAAAAACTGTCACTAAAACATAGGTTTCTCCAGTCTTTGAGTGAGTTTTACTATCTATCAATATATATGTCACACATGCAGGAGGCACCAATAGTGGCAGTAGACGGGAAAATTTAGCATTAGCCCTTATTCCACCAAGAAAAAAACGAATGTTTGGTTTTTGGTTTTTAAAATTATCCCCCAAAATATTTTTCAGTGAGGAGGGGTTTCGATTTACAATGTAAATTATTCAGTTTGGCTCCAGTAGTATTCACACTTGGTTTCTGAAAAAAGAATTTTTAAGTGATCCAGCAAAAGGTGAGAAGTAATTCATTCAATGGTCACCCCTTTTACAATTTTATAATTGATCATTCCCAACACGGCATGTTGTCAGAAGATCTTATCTTTGTATTGGTTTCTATAGAATGACTGACCAGACCTGTTTGTTGTCGGTTTTTTCCTCTCAGCGGAGACCAAGATATTATCATTGTGTGCCGCCGTTACTGTATTTTGTTACTGATTAAATTTAAGACTGGATAAAAAGTTTTACAGCTTTGAAATAGTTTGTCAAAAATCATGGCTAATGTTTTTCTTTTCCCGAAACGACAAAAATTAAGAAAAAACGGAACTTTTCCTAGAATAGATTTGATAGATCTATTTTACTAACTGACATCCCTCCTGTAGGACGTAGTTACCAGCTAGACTTATATTTTCAACTTTATATTCTTAAGCCAAAAAAAAAAAAAAAAGATTCGTATTAGCTAACACGACGAACACAAAATAAGGGCCCAGTTTAGCATTATACTTACATTGTAAAATGAAGTCCTCACAAAAAATCTTTGAAATTTTAAAATTTACAAATTAGTATGTTCCAAAAAAGAAACATACACTCGGGTCCTATTATTAACTAAAGGAAATTTGATGGCCATAGTTCCAACTATCTTTCATGTATGCGGTGAGACATAGAAAGGCAGAAAAACATCTGGTGATTATGATGAAATACATAATAGGCATTCGTTGATATGGATATTTGCTTACGAATGTGGCACAAGGGCCGATGATTATGATTGGGGATAATGATCTAACAGATTTTTTAGCATTCCCAGACCCCAAAATATAACCTTTGTCTGTCAGCTTTATGCAAAGCATAAAACGTTAAGGCGAGGTCCTTTATCCTTTTTTGAAACATATCTTGATGATAGATGCACAAAATAAACTGAGATAAAGAACAGATGCTCACGGTCACAGTTCAAAGCTTTAATCGATTGAGGTTTTTAGTAGAAGCGAGGTGGCTTCAAGTGAACTTTCGTAAGGCGAGGAATACGTTTACCTCATTTCCACTAGTGTCCTTGTGCTGTACTAAGCCAAGCTTTAAGGCTTGAATAGTGGCTGAAATAATTGGTATTGGCGGTTGGCTTTCAAGCCAAGGTAAACAGAATATAGGATGCAGATTTTCGGGGTAGGAAGCTGCCACCCCCGATTGTGACTCAATGTTCTCAATGATTTTCACTATTTGATGTGCAGATCTTTGACAACTTCTTCGAGTTTGCTCCTCACTGAGTACTCTGCTATTGTGGCCTTCAGCCAGAGTTAGCTAAGAAAAGTTAATATACACTACATTTGCACTAGATAGGTTAAAAAGCTACGGACGCCTCAAATAAGTTGAAACCATTTACGATCTGAAATAAATCTTTGTGATTGTTAAGATCTCAGTTCGAGCTTCACAGATCAAATTTAAAACTCCATTTTCTCCACATAAATCTACTTGTCAGCTAATAAAATCAGAAATAAAATGGAATCAAAAATAAAATTGAAATTGAGATCTTCGGCAGGTGATTTACTCTCGCAATGAAAAGACGGGCTTCTAAAGAAATGGAAAATTTAATGTCTTTTCTGTCCCGGAAGACGCGTGCGCAGTCGCCCAAAGTGTTAGAGTGACAAAAACTTCACTCAAAGACATTGATCTAATTTCACTTTCTTCTCGTTTCTTCAAATCTAGATAAACAATTTTATCGGATCATTTTTTGAATTACTTTTTCGTAGAATAATTTTCTTAATGGCATTTTATGGCATCAGAATTTTATAGGTTTTCGATTCGTTCCGTCATATTGAAGTTAGAAAAAAACCAGGTCAGGTTAGTTACTGAAGGTGTCACGTGGCCAATGTCTTTTGAAAGTATGCTGGGTTTTGGTTGATCAAAGGAAAGAATTGGAAAATGGGTGATCAATTAATAAGTCATTTCTCTTGCTTAAAGTTGGTTGGTGATCACTAAAAAGTCCAAATTTTGAAAAACAAAAGCTAAGAACAAGCATGAGCGAAACTGGACATAAACTAAGGAAAAATTTACCATAAAATTACTTGTTAAATTGAACACTCGACTAAAAACATTTGGAATAGGATTTTTTAAAACCAAAAAGATAATTTCTCTTCAAAACGTGAGGAGTCAATGCTTAAATATTCAGCCCTCTAGCTCAATCAGTGCACGATATATATATATATATATATATATATATATTTCCAGCCAGGTAAGCTAACTTAAAAACGTATATTTACTTCGTAGAAAGCTTTTATATCGAAGGAATCCAGCTTTAAATTCATTCGATGTAGCGTATATAACTGCTGTACCAGAATACACATGTGCAACAGGAAACACTAAGAAGTTCGAAGAATATATTTTCAATGGAGTGAATGAAACACACTATGTCATTGTCCGATAACCCGACACTTCTCAGCTGATCGCGTCTAAGTTTGGAGAATCGGGGTATGGAGTTTTGCTACATCCTACCATATGCACTTGACATTTCTCCTGCATATCATCCTATTTTCAAGTATTTTCATGTTCATATTCACAATGAAATGTTCAATGATAGGGGAGCCATTATTTGTGATTTAATGAATTTGTGATCACTGAACATAAATTTTGTAAGGATGGTATATTGTTATTAGTGAGTCGTTGGTAAAAGGGTTATCTCTTCAAATGAATCACATTTGGATTGAATACTGATCGTTTCTTTGATATTGCGTTTCATCTTACTATTTAGCTAAAACGGAATTCTAAAGATGTTTCCGCTGAAAGGAAAACAGCAAATAAAGAGGACGACTGGAAAAGTAACTGCAGATAAGGGGGATCTCTGAGAAAAAAAAACTGGTAACAAGGAGCTGCTAGAAAGGAAATTATGAATTATATAAATCATGTCTAAAAAACAGTAATTTATAATCCATGCTTGTGAAGACTGATGACCTAATTTTCTTTGCAATTCTCCAATGTTTTGTTTTTTTTAATTTTTTTTCTGTTATTACGCTCCTATCATTATTATTAGAGCCAAACCGTAGCGGAGGCTCTTTATGGCTAAAGGTGACATACCAAACCGTCACGATATTTCCAGCCAATTGAGAATCTCTGGAGTTCAGAAAAGAATGGAAATACCCTTGCTATCATTTTACTCCTTCGTAAATCTTACAAAATCTCACTGATTATTCTAGGAGAGAGAATATTTTGACGATTAGACATCGTCAAATAATTCAGCAAAGTTCAATTAGTGTCAACAATATTCGAAAAAAGAACTCAGAATGAAGATTATTTTTAGCACCAGCGTTGCCAAATTAGTCATTTTCGGACGGGATTTAGCTGATTTTTTGCTAATTTCGCAAATAGAAATCTACGGAAGCAAAAAATCTGGCCAAATAAAAAGATATATTTGATATGTTTAGAAAATTATTTGCATCAATCTTTCATTTAATGAGATGAGGAAGGCAGTTGGTCAGTAGTGGACTTATAGCGACTAATGATGATTACATGCATATTAGAATATACCCGTCGGAAATGACAAAGTTATTTGTGCATGAATCAACACTCAGGAATCTAAACCTATCGTACATGTAATTCATTTTTAATCATTCATCTATCCTGATTTCAAATCTTTTTAAAGTCTCAACTCATATCAAGCCTTTTTCAAGTGCGATCAGGCATGAAGTCTTAAGAGTTTCTGTGACGTAATGTTTATTCATATATCATAATAGGAAGTTAAATCAACCAATAATATCAACTCATTTGAGCACAAACAAACAAACGAATGACTGAACAAAAAATTGGCATATAAGCTCATTATGTTGCTCGACTTGAAAGACGAAGCCTATACTTTGTATTAATGTATTAACTGACTGGAGACCGACAAAAAGAGTTATAGATATGAGTGAACGAGAGTTTTTATCTGATGGAACAAAATGTTTTATAACCAAATCGTTCATTAATATTCACTAACCTGATGTGTGCATGCTAACCCTGAAAGTCAGCATTCAAAATGCTGGCTTTAAATTGGGTTTGAACATCGATGCTGATAACAAACGGGACCACCTCAATCAGGAAGCTTGTTTATTCTGAAGATATGTATGTGTGTATCATTGTTCTCGAATCCCATCTCATAAAAATGTCACAGACTTATATACATACATGCTGCAAGACCCACTACCAGCTCTCTAGATATGTCTAAGTTACGTTCTGCTTACGGAACCTGGTATTTCCCAATGGTCATCCATCTAGATACTTGACCGTAACCACTTAGCCTCGGGGAGAGGTTCCTCGACCCTAGTTTTGTACTGAGTGCTTTGATAAACCTAGTAAGCTGGGAGTGAATTTCATTAAAAATTTCCCACGTATACTTACCAAACCCTACGACACCGTTGATAAGGTTATGAGTACAGAACGAAAACTTGCACTAACCACAGCTGACATTTCTTTTGCTTGTCTTCATTTGATGAGAGCTTCATACGATACTCTATCAAGAGATTATTGATTGAATCTGAAAGTTGAAATTTAATCTCTCTAAATAGGTTAAAAATCATTTTAACCAGTATGCTCTCTGGGCTTCCTCAACTACTAACTCTCGAAGAATTTTAAATCATTTATTTTATCTAAACAGGGATTTATGTTCTTAACGCCTGATCCTTTTGGTCACATTTGGCTTCCTTTATGGTAACAGATTGTTACCCATTATCCAAAACTAGAACGTTCCTTTAAAAAAACTTTTAGAAGTCGAAATGGCGTGAAACCGAAAAAAAAATTACCTCTAATTTATAAGAGACAAAATTGTGCGGTTCAAGATTCTAGAGAGATTGATAATGATAAGTTAGGCTGAGTCGTCTAGGGTTCGCCTGGTTTGGTGTACAGTAGACTTGGATGTAGGGAAGAGGAAGAGTACGCTGCCTCTGTAATTACCTACTGCAGAACAAATGCTGAACGCAATTTTTACCCTTTGCCTTTTTTCGTAAAGAAGAATAAGTAGCGTCGATGATATTTCTATTTGGACACAAAACTCACCTTTCTGATGTCTTTCTTGTCCAGTGCTCAGTATACTCAAGAGAATTTACCAATCTGTACTTAGTCTGGCTCAGGGCCTCAACAGAGGGGCGCTTAGTGATTATCGAACACACTACCCTAACAGTGATCCGCATTACCACTATTCTATGACACCCTATTGCTGATGGATTCCATAATGTTTTAGAAGAAAAACATCTTTGCACAACAGTTTCTCAACAGGGTTCTGTGGAACCCTTGGGTCCTGCATGATATATTTTTGTTTCCATAGTCGATTTTGAGAAAAAAATTGTTCACAGTTTCGATTGAAATATTATATGGTATTAATGCATAAGTCAAAATGCGTCCGTCGTACCAGACTTCAGTTGTTGGTTTTCATTGGAAACGCCATGTTTAATGTAGAATCAAGAAAAACTTCTTAAATATAGATAAATAACTACGGTCCTTTTTAAAAAAAAAAAATAAATTTCATATTTAAAAGTTATATTATATTATCATACATACGTCTTTTAGATTCAAATTGATTTTTACTCATTCCCAGGGATTCCAAAAGTGTGAAACGTTTACGAAACCCTGACTTTCAGGACTTTCCTTGAAGCGATGTTTTGCGTATAGCCAATGATTTGGTTCCTCCCAGGGGTGCCGCGGTTGCGTTTGTGTTTCACTTTGCTCTTCAACCAAGCAGCACTATCTCACCCAGGGAGTGTACCCATGACTCCAGGCAATGAGACTAAATTAACAGCAGGACTCGGCATTTCTATTCAACAGATTGTGCCACAACAAGAATTTAGGAGACAGTGTCAGAATCCATAGACAAAAACTATCGTCAAAAATCAGTTGCTTCAGTTTTCAAGTCGGTTCGACTTTCTAAGTATGTGTTTCAATATGAGGGCTGTTAGAGAGCGTTTATCTGAATACTTAATTTTTATTCTCAGATATTTCATATTTTCTTTAAATAGAACTTTTGTTAAAATACTTCTTGAGTGTGTATGTGACTATACTTACATGTATGGTCTTTAAAGATACATTACTCACTTATATGCATGTATGTATGGGGGTGTAAAATATAAACCCTTTTCAAATGCCAAAAGGATTATAAAAACGTCTTAAGTAGATTTAATGACAAGATAAAGTGTGGTCGCTTGGAACCCCCGCAGATAGATAGCCAGTCAACGCTACTTAATTAAAAAAAATGAAGAGAAAGAAAGTGAAAAGGGGTTGATAACAAAAGGTACGGTGGATAAGGATTCAAACGGTGGAAATAAGAAAGATAGACAGTAGAACCGAAAGAAAGCAGGAAGAAAATAGAAGAGGGAGGGGTAGAAGATCATTTAGAAGAGGGGAGGTTAATTTAGTAAAATAGATAGTGATAGAAAAAGGATACCTATCTATTAGTTAGGGGACCAATGGTTGGTCACTTGATGAAGAACAGCAGAAGAAAAAAGAGTTGTCGGTCGGGTGACTATAGACGGGTTAAGGGCCGCTGGCGGTAAAAAGACTTATAAATCCTCTCTCTTTCCCCCCTCTCTGTCTCTCTTTCACTTCCTCTCTATGTGGGTGAAGATTTTGTTTGGTCTTCAAGCGAAGACTATCAATGTATTTTTATTCGACTGAAGTAAAAAATAAAGTTTCGATTTTGAATCATGATATGAGTCTTGCATCTTTCGTTTCCTTCCCTTATATATCCCAACAAAGAGCAAAAAAGTAAGTTATTCATTGATCAGCTCCTCTTCAAATGTTTCTAATTGATTACCCCCAACACGGTATGCTACCAAAAGACGTTGGTCGTGTGTCAGCTCCTATTGAGTGAAAATCCAAACCTGTCTCCTTTCTATTTACTTGATTTCCTCTCGTACTAAATGGACTGTTGCTCTAAAGACACAGGCTGAAGTCATCGAAAAGGAATCTAATTAGACTATTCAAACTTTGCCACGCAAACATGGTTGTAATGCTCCCGTTGAGGAACCAACTCAGTGGCAATGTCGACTTGAGTACGCGAGACATTGCTGTAAGGGAGGTCTTTTACGTGGAAAGATAACTACATTCTAAAAGCATTGTGCAATTTACAAGCATTAGCTCTCTCTTTCATCTCCCCTTTCTTTTCTCTCTCTCTCTCTCTCTCTCTCTCTCTCTCTCTCATTGACTCTCTCTCCACACACACACACATTATCAATTTAGCTAGTTATTTTTCCTCACAAAATATATTTTACGCTTTTGCACATAATGTGAGGGGAAGTATAGAAACATTTCCTTTCCTTTTAAAATTTCCTCTTTTTTAAATTTCATCTTATTTCACTTTATATTTGTTGTATTTGATATATCTTGTCATTTTCAAAGGATCTATCTAATTATTTACCCATGGAAACATGGGGAAGTCGTGTCAAACTAATAAAAATTTCTGTTTGTAATTTTCGGAACACTTATATTCGGCAATTGATGCTTCTCATAAATGGAATAGACTTGTATAATCAAATCTATTACATTGAATTAGCGAAATAGACTACACGCATCTAACATTGATAAGAAGGAATATAAACAAGTAACGTTGGATGGTCACATTAATAAATACATTTGTACAAATTGATTAATCAAGTAACAGAAAAATGAGAGTAAATAAAATAATCTGAATAACAATAGGATGGAAGTCAAACAAAAGAAATTACAAGTATCCTAAATTTAATATTGAAATTAAATATAGGTGGGGAGGTTGTGTCAGATCAACACAGATAAGACAGGCTATGGTGAAATGCCTTTACTATTTTTGATCCCCGAAATAGTTCCATGGTTAAACAGTTGATGATATTATAACTATAATATTTGAAAAACGACATTAGAATCCAAATATAAACGACAATAACAAAGTTTAATAATATGTGTATACGATAGTATTTTACCAGGGATCAAAAAATTGCTGATTTGCACGACGAGATATCGTAAGATGATTTGGGGGACTGTTTATATCAAAATTATGGAAACTCTAAGCTAAAAATATTCCAACTCGAAAAATCTGTATGAATAAATCTAACCCCTAGCTACGCAGGTTAAACCTCCCATGGAAGACACCACTGACTTCTCGAACAGTCAAACATATCAAAACAATCCCCGAAAAAGCATTTATAGATACTACGGACGTCAAATCCCTATATTCCAATATTAAACATGAAGAAGGCATTCTAGCCCTAAAAAAGCCCTTAATAATAAAACAACAAATGAACCTAAAATGGAAACATGACGAACCACATGTAACACATCCTTATCCTCAATAGTTTGAAGTTTAAGGATAAAAGGCTGCGTAATGGGCGCAGTTGTGGCTGTTTCTTATTCCAAAGTGTTTTTGGGCGAATTCAAAGAGCTGTGTACCAACCCAGAGATTGACGAAGATTGCATCTTCTAAATTAGATATATATAAACAATATCATTTTTATATATACAGGAATTGAAACCAAACTAGCGGAATTCTTTATTCACACAAATTCTTCACACGAATCTATAAAATTTGACTATGAAAAATCCACTGACTCTGTAGCCTTCCCAGATGCCTACATATACATAGATTATAATAGAAAACTTCAGATCAACTTTACGCATCCCATAGACACCCACAACTACCTTAACTCTGAATTTACCCAGCTGACCCCCCCCCAAAAAAAAACTAGCATTTTCACAAGCAGTTAGAAATAGGAGAATTTGCTCTACATATAATGAACTTAACAAACATAACTTCAACTTGCTACAACACTTGACAAAACGAAGATATTCACAAGGAAATATGAATAACCAAATGAAAAGCTTACTACAATACCCTGAGAAGGAACTTTCACACTGTCTAACAGAAACAAATCCAATCGATTACCACTCATGACTACCTTTCACAACACACTTCTACCTCGGTCACGTATGATTAACAAAAGAATCCTAAAATAAAAGTAAAACAGAATTCAAAGAAAGATTCAAAGATATTCATGTGCCATTGCCTACTGCAGACCTAACAGCATTGAAGATATGATTAGCAGTAACGCCAAGATAACAAGTTCTCACTTAATGCCATCCATAAAACTGACCAATTTTTTAACATAGCAACAACAAAAATAATACATGCTGCAGACACCTTCCACACAGTAACATTTTCACCAGCTCTACTACAAACAAAACTTTCTAAATCTAACATAGTTCCAATTGCAGAAGCAAAAATGTCATCTATCACGTGGAATGTACTAGTTACAAATTGCATCATGTAGGTAAATCGGAGTGGCAATCCGACCGTGGACATAAGAACAATGGGCACAAAAACACTTCCGTAACCGTGGCCACGATTTTAGCACAGATGTTTGATATACCATCGTCAAAAAAAAAAAAAAAAAGGGAAAAAAGAACACCCCTCGACAAGACTTAAATTCTGGAACTACATGAGGATATGTAATAATAAACTTGAAAGTCTCTCTCTCCTATCGGACTTAACACTGAATTTAATCTGAACAACACTGAGTTTTAACCCGATGATCCCCCAACTCCTAATTACCCTATGCTTATCAGGTCACTATTTTTATACCTACACTTAATAGTATACTCCGATCCCGACCCATAAATATGTCTCATAATTCCTAACACCATAACGCACCTCAATACGGGTATACTTTTATTATCCCTAATAGCTCTACCCATATAATATGGATCCCAACCTAAATATAATTATCGTTTCTAACTCATCTTACCCAATCGAAACATCAAAGTCTCAACTCTTCCTTTTCCTTCATGTATATTAAACATTGGGAACGTCACACATAGTCCCTTAGACCGTCAACAATTGACACCTATGCATTGTCCATTTTACTTGTACTACTCAAAGCTATTTGACCTTTCACAATATCTACGATGAATATGCATTTCTTAAACTGATTCTTGATCATACATAACAAGGACCTTCTCTAACATCACATTGATTTTCAAATGGGATAGCCTCGATACCATTTCCCATCGGCTGAATATTCCTAATAATTTCCTATAATTCACCCCTATTATTACCAAATCCTCACCAAATACACGGACATACTATTACATATTATAGTTCTACCCAACCATAGATATCTATCTTGTAATGTTATGCATGCATGTATGCGCCCATAGACAATTTAACATGTAGTCATACATATGCGAGGACTATATATCGCCTTACGAAGTACCCAAGTAGCTCAACACTGGACCATTACCTAGATTCCCAATAACCATGACAACCAGTTCTTAAAATACCCACCACACTTGACCAAAACTACCAATAAGATATCCATAACTGCCTCCCATAGATTTTCAGGTTTGTCTCATTTCCAAGTTAACTTATATCTATATTTATCGAAATTGCAGCCAACGGGGTGGCTGTTTCAAAGTAACATTGCTCTTACTATTGAGCTGAACAGCAACCTGAAATACAAGGGTCAAAATAATAGTTTCACACCAAATTCCCATCTCGTTTATTCTCAATCTATATCTGTTATATTCGCGACAGTTATGTATTGAGAAATGGATATAGGACCTGACAGAATGATTATAAATTGAATTATATTATATTGAAACTCTTATTTAATCTCCTGTCATCACACAGTTAATACATCACTTGACCAAGACAATGTATCAAAAAGAAGCAACTAAAGAAATTGGGGCTGCTGGAATCGAACCTACGACCGATAGGGTAGTCGTTTAAATGTACCGTTGCTCTTACGATTGAGCTGAACAGCTGCTGGTAATGCAAAGGCCCAAGTGACTGTTTATGTTGTAAACGTTTAATGTTTAAGGCTTTAAAGCTTTTTAGACTATATATATATATATATATATATATATATATATATATATGTGTGTGTGTGTGTGTGTGTGCGTGTGTGTATGTGTGTGAGTGTGTGTATGTGTGTGGATAACGAGCCTAGATCTATTTTATTTGGTGATGTACTATTAATTTGTCTCAATTCAAATCAGCAGGAGCAGTTTTAATTTTCGATCAGATAAAAAGTCCTAAAAGTTTCCATGACGTAATCTCCATTGTCACAAAAGACGATTTGACATTTAACAATACCTCAATTGTTTTATTAGCTATGCTATTCTATGATCAATCTATTATAACTATATTATTTGCATATATGGCTTCTAAAGGAATAATATATACGAGTTGCTACCAAAAACTTCAGGGTATTTGAAAAGCGCACGAGAACTGAAAGTAGTAATTAGGAAGACCCATCCCGAAAATAATCATTTTTATCTGGACTCATACTTCAACGTCTGGAATGCAGCAGTCCACACGTGCTTTTTTCGAAGTGTTCATTTTATAAATATTTATCGATCTTTTCTGTCTTGAATTGCTCCAGTGTTTTAACCATTACCTACACCTCTCCTCACATTATTACTCCCACTCTGTCTTTGTTTCTCTTTACGCCTATATTGTCAGTGAAAACTCTAATTATCTTCTACTTTTTCCTTATTTTCTTTTGCATATCCTTGACATAACGGGGAAAGCTTGGGCAATTGTGAATGGTCCCCTTCTAAGATTTCTGCTGTTCAAAATGTTGAATGCCAGACACTAATGGTAGATTCTAAGTCAAATAAGCCGACGAAACATAACCCTAACCCTAAAACTAACTCTAAAAAGAAAAGGCCTGGCCCTGAGAAAAACTAACACTAGAAACACTAACCATAAAAACTAGCTATTGAAGGTAACTATGGCCAAAAGCTATATTGATTGACGTGGGGCTTTCATAAAGGCGTAAAACAAAATTTTGAAGAGCAGGAGACTCCATAAATTATTTGGACTGGTTTCTCATCCCTGTTCAAATTTTGTTTGTGATGACAACAAGGAATAAACCACAGTTGTGAATTTGATTTTTACGTGAGTTCCATACTGTAGCACTGAGCCAAGCTGAGCTGAAATTGGCAAGTATATAAAACAATGATGAGAATACTCGTCTGAATAACACGTAGAATAGTAACAAGAACTCATCTCAGGATTTCAGACGATAGGAAGGACATGGAACTCCTTGGCCGAAACCTAGTGATAATTCCTTCAAAGGTTAGGATTTAAATGGTTTGAATCGATAGGATGATTGCCATGCCTCGTCTCAGAATTTTAGAGAACATTTGGAAGCCCGAAGAACGTATCGACCGAGACGTCCAGATGGAAGTAGAAAAATGAGAAGACTAGTCTGGATAGCTGATGTAATAATAACAATAACTCGTCTCGGAATTTTAATCAATAAAGAATCAATATTTTCCTCTGCAGTTTAGATGAAAGAACAGTTCCTCAACAGATATTTGGATAAAACCTCTCCAAAGACGACTCACTATTCAAATTTCTGTTCTGTTGCCCGAGCTACAAGGCTTAGCGTTGTTATTCCCGCAGTTAAAATCGGTCTTCTAAAATGGTGTCTGTTTTTTCTGCTTTGATTTGGCCAGTGAACAATGTTGTAGTTGTTCGGGTCGATAACATCTCCACATATAACAAAACGCTATGCGTATTTATCTATTCGTGGTCGCTCATACATTTTACGTCACCATAAAATGACGTAATGAGAATTTCAATGTTCTGATGACGTACTAAAAAATCATTTCATGATATGATAATATGATTATATGAGAAATTGAACCTCATATGGTGAACTGAATGTTATTAGTAAAAGAAATTGAGCAAGTGATTTTTCATCTGAGAAACCGACATGTTTCAATACATTTATATTGAAAAAAATGGCCAGATTATTTGTAATCGTGATATTTTATCAACTAAATCGGAAAAAAAAGACCTGCCAGATCTAACTGAAAATTAGCTGATTCGGCAACCCCAGTGTGATTCTTTGCAGTGAAGGCCAAACTGCTTTCTGATTGGTTTCTAATTGCAGACCTCTTCATCCTATTTCTGCTGACACTAGTTGATTAGGACTTTGCTAAATCATTTGATCGGGTCTAATCGTCACATAATTCTTCTTTGATGTGCACAGTAAAACTTTGCAAGATTCGATAAGGAGGCAGTGATAGTAAGAATATTTCCATTTTGTACAGATTGCTGCAGATTCTTCATGCTCAAAATTCTCGTCATATCACGAAACGGTTGCGATCTATTTTGTCAGTATAGCTAGAAAACATAGCTCTAGTTAAAAAGATACATTATAAATATAATTTCCTTGGAATGTTTGCAGCTGTTGTCATCCGGTCAACTAAGGAAGATTTCATTTTCTCTCCAAATATGCATGCACATTGCATTTATATACGTACATAACAGATTAGCATTGCAGAATAGCGTTCTATTGACTACAAACATAATTTTTCTATTCTTTGATTTGTTTTTTTACTACACACACATATATATTATTATCATTACTATTCTTATTATTAACAATATTATTATTACTATTATTGTTATTTTTCTTCTCCTTCTTTTTCTTCATCTTCTTCTTCAAATTGAGCCTTTTTACTTGGATGTGCTGTTTCCCAGGGCTGTTGGGCTCTAACTGCCTTGACATTTGCCCATGGATGGAAGAAGAAGAGAATTCATGTCTTTCCGAAAGGCATTAGTGCTGAGTTTACATAGACAGCCTTAGCCGAAACCGATTCTGTTTTCACAGCAATTTACTAGATTCAACAATAAAGGGTTAATATCTAAGGTTAGTGTTGAGGTCTATTTTGCAGAAATATACATATATTAAATACGTTGAGATGAAAAGAAAGATTTGATTAACTACGAAGGGTTAGTGTTAGGGTTAGTAGTTAGGATTAGGATTCGGATTAACTTTTTCGTGGAGATTATTTTTGTAGAACTATCCAGCAACAATAAAATGCATTGTGGGGAGAAAAAAGATTTGATTTATTCCAACGACTTTTTCTTAATATTCAATGATTGAATAATAACGCTAACCACATACTGCGTCTATCCGTGTTATCTCCTTTGCAAAAGACGGATATTCATTTTTTACGAACCTATTCCAAACAGGTAACGGTTACTCCACGCTAGCACATCTTAAAAACTTATCAACTTCCTGCCTTTCTCACCAAGCATAGAGCTGCATAAGCAAATGCCTTTATCCGTTTTTCCCCGCTACTCTCTCTCTCTCTCCTCCCGTCTCTCTCCTCCCATCTCTCTCTCTCCTCCCATCTCTCTCTCTCCTCCCGTCTCTCTCTCTCCTCCCATCTCTCTCTCCTCCCGTCTCTCTCTCCTCCCATCTCTCTCTCTCCTCCCATCTCTCTCTCTCCTCCCATCTCTCTCTCTCCTCCCATCTCTCTCTCTCCTCCCGTCTCTCTCTCCTCCCATCTCTCTCTCTCCTCCCATCTCTCTCTCTTCTCCCATCTCTCTCTCTCCTCCCGTCTCTCTCTCTCCTCATTGCTCATCTGCCATTTATAATCCTCTGAATCTTGAAGCCAGACAAACTGATTCCACATCAACTTTTATCTTTTCCTCATGTCTATCCTTGTTTCTTTATTTCATAAATTTGTAAAAAATCACTCAATAGAAACTGCCTGTGACTAATATAATTTTGACAGCATGCTGTGTTGGGGGTGATCAATTGAAAAAAATTCGAAAAAGTGGTGATGAACAAATAAGTGTCTGCTCTTGCCTTCTGTTGGCTAGTGATCACTAAAATTTCTTAATTAAAAAAAAACAAAAAAAAACAGGTGTTGTACAGTCTAAGGGATCAATCTTGCATAAACTTACATTACGGATTCGACACCTTCTAAAACCTATTTAGAGAGGTAATTTAAAAACACACAAATTTAATAAGGAGTATTTCAGCCCTCTAGCTCAATTGGTCTGTCTTGCATGCGTGATATATTCATAGCCAGCCAACCAGCCAGTCGGATCAGCTTAAAGACAGAAGAAACCTATGTTGTCAGTTTTTGTGACAGTTTGAATACTTTCAAACGAATCTTCTATTTTTGCTCAAGGGTTGTACATTCGATAACTTTTATTTGAATTGAGCAAAATGTTTCATTTAAAGACTTTTCAATATTTTCCTTGATTTAGAAAACTTCAACAAAATCTGTCAACATAAGTTTCTTCAGTTTTTGGCATCGTTCCTTGCTAGCTAGCAGGCTATGTATGTATGCATGTATGTGTGCATGTGCGAGTCATGTGTGTACAGGCTGCGTTAATTGAGTTATAGGGCTGAAAATCTAAAGATGCACACCATAATATGTCAATAAAAAATACTTTTTTTGTTTCGAAAATTCGCTCATAGTAAGTTATACATTGGGGGTTCAATCCTTACTTGTAGCGATCACTTCCAAACAATATTGAATTAGAAAGGGGGGGGGTGATCAGTGAATGAGTTACTTCTCTCATCTTTTGTTGGCCTGTAACCATTAAAAAGTCCGAATTTTCAGGAAAGCAAGTATGAACGCTTATGGACCAAACCAAGGGACTAATTTAGCATAAATTCACATTGTATATTGACCCCTTTACAGACACACAGTTCAAGAAAAATACTTATTTGAGTGAGGGATTTTCAAAAATGTGACACCTGTACACCTGATACATTGACGAATAGACCGCCAGCAAGAATCATTTGAAAACTGGTGAAATCCACTTGAATGGTTCTGTTTAACCGGAAATAGTAACAGTTTGTACAGGTTCAAGTTTTCCCAGGGCTATGAAAGATAATTTTCTTCACTTTCTATGACCGCCAAAATTGGATAAATTCACGTCCTAGTGAAATCTGCAATAAATCAATGATACTCTACATATACAATAGCTCCATTTTGTCATTGACGCTTGCCATGATTCCTGACCATTGACAATCCCTTTCGTCTTGTTCATCATTGAATTTCCGTGGTAAAATCATTAGTAGAGCATCTACATAACATATAAGATATCCGTACTTCGTACAAATGAATCACCGTATCCTGTACGTGAACCAGAGCCAATTAACTAAAATTATCTGAAAAACAGATCATATATCTAAAATTATCTGGAAATAACGGATCGTATATTTAAAATTATCTGGAAATAACGGATCGTATATTTAAAATTATCTGGAAATAACGGATCGTATATTTAAAATTATCTGGAAATAACGGATCGTATATTTAAAATTATCTGGAAATAACGGATCGTATATTTAAAATTATCTGGAAATAACGGATCATATATCTAAAAAAATATCAGCATAAAAATTAGTCCGAAAATGATCATAAAAGCACTTTTTTGAAAAAAAAAAAAATTTCAGTGCTGTACTCATGCATTTCTCCGATGTTATGCCCCCAGAATGTGACCAGCAGTGCCTAGAGACACACACACATGCACACACACATGCATACGCATACACGCATACATACAACTAGAAAGAAGAACATGTATTTTACTTAGTTAGTTATTTGGGCAGGCTATTCGTGGGGCTATGTTGATTCAATATCCCAATTGTGTCAGTAACGCTTGTAATAACTCATGACGAAGGACATTCCCCTTCTTCCTGATTTTCAATGTATTTGTATAAAATGACAATTTGTTATACTTTTTGATAATGAAATCAATTTCTGTAATAAAATATTCGGCAATGCATTATCCAATTGAGAATCCTACTCAGTTAGTAATTGTTGCCTTAATTCCCGAACATTGGAAATCGGGGGATTTCCAAAACACAACAATACCAAATGACTAAATGATTGGCGAGAAGGTTAATAACCTTCCATGAGGGGAGAGTCTGTCCGCCACGAAAGTCAATATTCCAAATCTTGGTGTTTACCCTGGCTCGAACAGAGACCCCTTGTTTCGATGTAAATTACGTGATTATTCAATCCATGATGCGCGCTCGGAAATGGAAACCTTTATTTCAAATACAATGAGAATATTCAAACTCCTTTTCAGAAAATCCAATCACTTCCCCACATATGGTAAAAAATAATGTTTCGGCCGAATCATTCTACGGCTTTTCCGGGTGTTATATGTGGTATTAGCAACGGAAGAGAGTCTATTTTATCGATCAATTTATCCAGAGTTGCAAAGCAAAAAAAAAAACACAACAACTAAACCTGTAGATCTTAGTAGAATGAATCAGCCGAAAAGATGTATCAACATCAAACATAGGAAGAAGGGATTGGACAGTCAAAAAAAGAAAGTTTGAATGTTAATGTTGTGGAAAATTCGATGACAAAGTATTTATCATAATCTTAAAGACAAATGTATGCACAATGGAATTTGAAAGTCATAATTTCTTATTTCATAAAGGGTTTTGGCTTTTTGGATATTTTTGTTTTGTCCAAAAAGATAATAGATGCTTTGATATTGAGATGTATATTGACATTAGATTTGAATCAATTGAAACGATCTATTATCAATATTTATGAATGGTGTTGGGATTGGGGTTGTCGGTAACCACCTGGATAATGGAATCGACGACCCAAGTTCAAACTCCACTAGTTATGTTCACTCTGCTCTTGAGTCCATTGGAAATACTTGAATCCATCTTTTTTCTCCCACCTCAGCTTAGGGTGAAATAGCAGAGCCGATTCGGCTCCGTAGCTGTGGGAAGAAGACAAGTCTAGGTGACGGACAAGCTGGTTTCGAATCCAAGCAATGGAACTCTCTTAAAGTTGTTTGACGCCCAATTTGACGTCCTTTCGGCAACTCCTTTACTCGAGCTGATGTCAAACGAATCCCACTATACTACAGGATGTGAGAGGCATTTTTTGAACTTCCTCGCCCATCCATTGTCTATAGAGGGAGAACTGAGGCCCTTCTATCCATTCATCCATAATTACATAACTAAGCGACAAGGTGAGACATGTAGTTAGGATCCAACTCCCTACTCTTCCGAGATGAGTTTGCTGATCATCACCGACTAAGGCGATTTATCATTATATTTATACTTTCACGTAGGCCAGATAGAAAAGTTAGAGAAATATTCTGAAAGCAAGATAAAACGACTTATAACGATCAGTTGGATAGTTATTAGTATAAATAGAGATATATTGAGTGGAACCTTGTCAATATGCTTAAAACGTAAAGTTTACTGAGGTTGCATTATACCAACAATGATGTACTGATGCGAAACATGTAGACTAACAAAATCAAATGAAAATAAACTCAGAATCGAAGAAACAGCTATGGAAACAGTGATTCTAGCGAAAACCGAGTAATGGAAAATTATTCAACATGGACCCAAAAGCAAACCAAAGGTGAAAGATATACAAATGATAAAGCGATAAAAATAGACATTGGTTGGACACTGAGCAAGGAGAAAGGGCAACAGATGTTACAAAAGGCTGAATAAAGACAAAATGATTGGGGTTCATGGGACTGCAAACGTAATAATAAAAAACCAGGCACAAGATGGAAGGATGAGATGGAAAGGCATGCCGGGAAGACCTGGCAGAGTTTATCATGGAAGGAGATGGGAGGGAGGCTTTAACCAGTGATGGACTACTGCTATTGCTGCTGCTGCTGCTGTTGAAATTAATCTCATATATAGAAAAATAAACAAAAGTTGTTTCTCCTCGGATTAGTCTGTTGGCCATCTACTCAGACATTGTGACTCAAGTACAGTTAAAATAGTTTGTTTGTTTTTTTTCGTCCTGACTCCTGACCTAAATTATGGACGACTGCTTATTTTGTCAACAGATCACGAGTTTCTTGTAAACAAGTGTGTCAAATATCCTGTTGGTTTAATAAGCACAAAATTAACCTCTCTTATTTTGCAGTCAGATTGAGTGGTAAGCGGATGCAAAACACGGAAACGGATAAAACAGACTGAAGACTAAGTCTGAGTAGCATAGAGAGCAGTGGAAAGAGCAATGCTAGGGATAACGCTAAAAATGATCAACATTGATCCGAAAGCGAACAAGGACCGAAAAAGAGGGAGATGGGCTGGACATATAGCAGGAAGAAATAACAACAGATAGGGGAAGAAGTGGCCGACTTTTGTCCGTTGGACGGTTAACACAGTAGAAAATACCAGACCCAAGATGAAAGGATGAGATATAAATATTTGCTGATAAGGCATGGCAAAAGTTAGTGCAGTCACGGTCGTCACAGAGAGAGATGGGAAAGGCCCTGGTCCAGAAGTGGACTTATAATGGCTTAAGAAAATGATAAACCTCATACAGAAAACGCAATTTATATATATACATGTGCTAAAAATTTGGATGAGAATAAAGCCGACTCGTGTTTCTTGGAACAACCAAAATTGGTTGATTATTTTTAGTTTTAATCTAATTAATTTTAAAGTTATCATTAGAACGCAGTCTTCGAACATAACCGAAATAGATTTTATTTCTTGGATCTCGCTCATGGAAAGAACGACAAAACAATATCGTCACGAGAATGACAAAACTATTCTTATATTATTCGACGTTATTAATTCAGTTGGAAAAATGTTGCTATTATTATTATTATTATTATTATTATTATTATTATTATTATTAGTAGTAGTAGTAGTAGTATATAAATGAATTATAAATTGCGTTATATTACATAGAAACTAATTTGAAATTCTGTCGGACCAAATATGTCAATGTATATGTATGAAATATCTGGCGTTGCTCTGGTAAAAATCTGTAAACATGACAGCACTGAGAAGCAAATGTGTCCAAGTGGACTGTGGGATTCAAATTGTGCCCATGTTTTATAGTTATGTTTGGATTTGGATTAGGGTCAGATTAGGGTTGTTAGTTTTGCTCCGAGAAAAAACATGTTTAATAGTCAGTTTAGGGTAAGATTCTTGAAAAGATTTAGTCTAACTGGTATCAGCACTGTTAGAAGGAGAAATTCACGTTCATGGTCACCTATGACAAACTGAAAGTAAGGGTGCAGCATCAGAGCTGTACTGTCAATAGAAATCTCACTAATAAAACCTTCAAATATATTTCTCTCAAAACTGACAAATTTCTGGAAAATTTGAAAGATCAATAAATCGAGAGCACAAGAAAAAAAAACTTTCTCTAAATGGTTTGAACTTGGTCCACCGATTTTGTTTACTGCGTTTCTAAACTCTGGTGAATTGTTGCCCTCACTGATTTCTTTAGCGCTAAAATTAGCTTCTATTATGTGAGCATGAACACAGGCGACATCCTCCACTTAATATGTGCGTTGTAGGTAATTGTGATCTGCTGGTTTCGGATATGCCTCTGTTTTTCCTTTGTGGTACATCGCCAGTTGGACCAGCATACATTCCAATGCAGACACGCACAGGCCAGAGTGCAACCTTGGGCAATCTGGCATAAACACGGAGAGAAAGAAATTCACGTCCATGTTTATTTATAAGGAGTGGAAATCAAGGGTGTAGTTTAGCATTATAGCTACAATGTAAATAGAATCCCCTATCATAAAACTTGAAACTTTTCCAGAAGGTTTGAAGGTCAGATAACATTGAAAGCACATGAAATTTGAAAAAAAAAAACTTAGGTTTCGTACTTTATATAATATAGACACATACAAAATTGCATTAGCAATAAGAGAAAAAAAGTTCTTTGAGATTGAAATCGGTCCACCAATTCTATTTTCTAAGGAAACATCCACTCGGCTACTGAAATGTCATGATTTTTAGACTGTAAATCACAGCCTTAAAAGTAAAAGAAAAAAATCGTGAGTATGCATTTGTTTTCTGAGAGCAGGGACCTCATAAAAAGTGCTGAACGTGTTTATATAAACTCAACCTTAAAATGTGTGCCGCAGGCAAAGTGTGATCTGTTGATTTCAGATATGCCTATTTTCAGAGGATTTAATCACACGGCTACTGCACCACCATGACTTTGAAATGACGAATTACTGCTCCACCCCGCCCTCCATGTGAGTTATATTCAAATAAATAATGAAAAAGATCTCATCGCATGATGTTCATTTAGAATATACATATATTTTGATTTCATAGAACTAACTATAACAGGTTTGAAGAGAATTTCAGACCGTAAAAAAAAGCAGTAAGAAAAAATATTTTCGACAGACTTGTCTTCTGATAGCGTAAACGCTGATCCCACGTGAATCAACGAACTTGATTCTGAGAAATTCAACCTTAAAATGTATGCTACAGGCAAATTTTGAGCTGCTGATATCAGGTTAATAGACCCCTCCCTCTAAAACCTGAATGAATCTTTTTTTTTAATTTTTCATCAACACTGACTAATTTCTGTGAAGTTCAAAGGTCAAATAGTTTGAATATATAGGAGTGTAAGATTGAAAGGGAAAACACTTTTCCTGCTTAACTTTGAACTTGGTCCACTGATTCGATTTTTCGGAGACTCTTGAACTGCCACGATCCGAACCTGAGAATTATTGATCAAAATGAAATAATAAAAATATAATTGAACGCCCTTGCATGTAAGTGGATTTAAATGAATGACAGAAAAAATATCCCGGATGATACCGATTCGAAATCTATATATTTATATATATATATATATATATATATATATATATATATATATATATATATATATGTATTGATTTCTTAGATGTAATAGTTTTTCTGGAGAAATGATAGAACATAAAAGGGGAATGTTTATCGACAGACTTATTTTCTGAGAGTGCAAACTGAGATCCCGTAAACATTGACAATTTTCTTTTTGCAAAATATAACTTAAAGTTGTGTGTTTTAGGTGATTATAGATTTGCAGATTCCAGACATACCTTTGTTTCAGTTCTGTGATGCGTAGTTCTCGATATCTTGGAGTACAAACACACGCACTCACATTAGTACTTTATTATATACATACATACATACATACATATATATATATATATATATATATATATATATATATATATATATATATAATTAAATAATTGTGTCATCCACAGGCAGCTATTTCGTTGTATTACAACTCTTCAGTGTGGCTATCGACAATCCATTACCCCTGCCCTTCCACTTGGGCTCTCCTATGATTACTCGGCCTAGCTGCGGGGGATCGGTTGCCCTGGGGTAGCACTGCTCCATCGCTCTTAGAGGAGTGGGTCCCAAAGTGGACGCTTTCGTGACAGAGGTTACTTTAGCTTTTACGGTCGCTAGGCAACCGAAGTCGCGTCGGCTGGAGCCATTTTTGAAAAAGTGGTCCTATTCTTCCCACGTTAAGCTTGACCTTGCGTCACATTTTGCTGTGGTGGGGCAGCGAATAAACACAACCACTTTTTCTGGCCTTTTCTTCGGGATTAAAGTGTAATATCTGTTCCACGGCAGAGCCTGAGGCGCAGGTACTGACACTTGCCCGTCGGATGGGCTGGAGATTTGGTGTTGTGGGTGGTGTCAAGACCGAGTTCGGCGGTGCAGTGCGTAGGCCAATGAGGTTTTACTGAGGCTGCGCACTGCTACGCCCTTTGGACTCGTCTTTGGGCTTTACTATGATTACTCGGCCCAGCTGCAGGGGATCCGTTACCCTCGGACAGCACTGCTTCACTGCACTTTAAGGAACAGGTTGGGATTGCCCTGACGCTTCCGTGGCGGAGGTTGTTTTAGCTTCTACAGTCGCTTTGCAACCAAAGTCGCGTCGGCTGGAGCCATTTTGGGGTGGATGGTTCCTATTCTTCCCACGTTAAGCTCGACCTTGAGTCACATTTTGCTGTGGTGGAACAGCGAATAAACACCTCCAGTACCGGGAGGTAGGATCGAAACATTTGCTTCAGACGCAGAAGTTGGCATCTTACATCTGCCCCACGTAGAACTGGACGGTCAGTAAGGTTGAATTTAAGCGACTCATTTACTCACGCATAAATTCCCCATTCACCAAAGTGCTCTATTCCTAAGTCGGAAGCTTCAGATCTATTATTATCATTATGGAACGATGAAATTTTGAATAATATTAAAGCTACTATAGCCAGTGAATGTAAATAAAAAATTGCAGGGTATCAGGCGTTTGAGAAAAATAAGGAGTGAAAGCCCCACGGTTAGATTTAGAATTTCGATCTTGGAGTTACGATGAAAAGCAACTGAAATTAGGATGAAAAAAATACCGATCTATATTGATATTTGACAATGTCTCATCTAAAAACAAAAAATATCCTTTTCAGAGTTTAAACTTACCGTAATCATCAAATCGGCTATTTAAGTGTTATGATCTTCCCTCGCCCTTTTCCAGCCTTCTCCCTGAGATCTGTGGGGTATCTGATATCCCATGGTCATACATGATCAAAGATAAGAGTAGCAAAACACAGGTTCGCACATCGGACAAAGGGAACCCTCAGTTTCAGTTGGAATCGGCCTCCCCTAACCAATCAGCGTACAGCTTAGGAGTAGCTCTCGTCTATGATTGGGTGATTTTTCAAACGAATATGCCATGTTGAATTGTATAGTGGCAGATGAGGCAAAAACACGGAAGCAGTCACCACCCCCAGAACTCTTGACTGGTCAGGGAATGGGGGAGGAGTTGGATATAGATAAGCTTTAAAGTCAACGACCGATGGATTAGAAGTGACACAGGTCTATCCCAGCCATTGTCAGTTGAAGAACTTGATAAAGTAGCTGGTGGGTTAGTATCCAAAAAGGATGGACGACTGAGCAGCCAATTATAAACGATAGTAGAATTTTGATGCAAGATGCTGATCCCTGAAATTTTTAGCAGAAGGTTTCCTTCCGAGGTCTCTACTTCGTCTAATGTAAACCCTTCATTTCCCTCGTTGAATCTGTGTCTGGCTTTTGTTTCCGCATTTTGTTTTCGTCTTTCTGACCTCAACTAACAGTTCAATTAAAAAAAAAAGCAATAGCCTCGGCACTGCAATTATGTCATGATCCAAATGGATTTTCGTCAAATTTTTGTATCACGTTCGAATGCATTCGGCACGTGTAGGCTTTAATGCGTGTAGGCTTTAACATTAGATTTGACCTTGTGTCAAACTTGCTGTCGTTGATATGCGACAAAATGCAATCAACAATACGTTGAGGGATGAAACTGAGGAAACACAGGAATGGTCAATTTCAAATGAATTAAAGCAGACATTTCCGGTGGCGGGTAGAGTTTCATGGTCAGCGGTGGAATTGGGACAGATTGACCGATTCAAACTCATTGACCTTTTGCAATGCTTGTATTAGAAATTGTCAACCAAAAAAATCAAAACTTTTCTATTGATCACTGCCAATTAATTCATTGATCACCCCTTTTTCAATTTTTCTAATTGATCGACCCCAACACGGCATGCTGACAAAAGATGATGAGCATGAGACAGCTTTTACTGAGTGACTAACCAAATCGGTTGTTGAATCACTTTTCCTTCTTTGAAATAATCAAGGAAGGATGATTTTCAATATCATATGCATAATATTTGGAATGCACCTTCTTGAGTGTGACAATCTTCGAAAGGAGGGATGAGATTCTAAAATATGGTGAAAAGGGTGCCATAGGTAAAGAAAGGTTGAGAACCACTGGATAAAAGCAATGCGGGGACGAGCAAAGTAACGCATCGGTGGCTTTTCTTGCGACAGGATAGCGATTAATAACGAGGTTTGTCCTCGGAAGTAGCTTCGTTGCACACCAACGCAAACAGCTGAAGGGAACGAGTTACAAAGGTTCAATGAGCGATTTGAGTTCAAAGTGCTTTGTATCTAAGACATCAACTGATTCCGATTAAGTTGAGCCTTTGGTTGCTGAGGCTTAAACAGATACAAATTGCCTTTACACATGGATTACGATTATTAGCTTCAACATGCCACGTTTACAAATTTCAAATCTGTTGTGAAGGAGATTATGATCTTGAGTTTACGGTTGATCTGTCAGTTGTTGTAATTGAAAGTGAAAGCCTCTAACTATCAGATAAAGACGTTGCCATGCAAAATTGCGTGATATATATAAATATATATATATATATATATATATATATATATATATATATATATATATATATATATATATATATATAAATATATATATATATATATATATATATATATTGGACAGAACGTATAGTTTCAATTCAGCATTATGGTTAAATTGTGAATAGAACTCCTTAAAAACCAAAGGAAGATTGTTCTCAAAACGTTCTGCTTTTAAAAGTTTTCCTACGTCAAAAGCATGCGAACTTGGAGCCGAATTTAGTTTAATTGTGTCATTGTTTAATGGAAGGAGGCACGTTGACAAACAATATTTGTAATATATGATATAACAGAATATATACACGTATGCAGAACATAAAGTAACTTGAAAGTAATTTGGAATGACCTCCAGTTGTTACTCGGAGAATAAGTCATTCGGCCAAAGTGTCGGATTATATATCTATTTCTTAATGGTATTTACGTATATATCCATTACTAGTATATATAGATTTCTTACTGACAAACACACACACAGACACACACACACAGAGACACACACACACACACACACACACACACACATACATATATATATATATGTATATCTTAATAATATATATATTTCCTAATAGTATATAAATATATATACATTAATTTATTAAACACATATATATATATTTCCTAATAACACATGCACATATATATATATATCTTAATGACATATTATATTTCTTAATAATATACACATTTTTTTCTAATATTAATATTTCTTGATAATATATATATATGTACACGTTAATTTCGTAAAAAAATATATATTTCCTAATAATAATGATAATAATAATACATATATATATATATATATGTATATATTTCTCATTGATATATACATATATATTACGTAAAAATGATATTTATATTTATTGTGGCTGCATCGTATCAAATGTTAGAATGAAAATATATCTTGTGGTTACCATGGTGTTGGTATTTTTTGGTTATTGTTCGTTGTTAACAATATGTTCCTGAATGTTGGACTTCAACCTGTGTCTATTTCAATGTTGTCCATTTGATCTCTCACTCTGATTGTTTTTTTACGATCTGTACAGGGACCTCCAAGTCGAAATTGTAGTCTTTTTTGTTGCAATGGACCACCAGCGCTTTCAGGGTGTCATTTAGTTATAGAAAGCTCTTATGTTCATGTACTCTTTTATGCGAAATATCTACATGTTTCCGAAGTATGTTTCCAAAGGCAGTTTTTGCATGTTATTTGGTATATACCTGTGTCAGATGTAGATTCATTATTTGTTGTTGATTTTTTTTGTTATATTTTTTCCATAGTTTTGAATGTTAATAATTTGGATTCCAGTATTTTTCATATTATTCCCAAGATACTCGTTGGTTGAATTTGTTGGAAGTATTTTTAGTCGTTAGTTTAGTCGTTTCATTGATTTTACTCTTATTATCAGTTTTGCAATTTTATGAACTTTTCCTTTTGTATTGAGTATGAAACATATTGCACTATGGAGGAGTTTTTTTCAAGAATCTCTTTTAGTCATTCATGCATTCTCTGCAACATATTCAAAAGGCTCTTAGATAGAAACTTATGATTAACCTGATTTAATCCTGTTGCTATAAGTACATATATAAAAAATCTGTAAAATCTTCTTGGAAAAAAAATAGTACCCACCTACAAAACGACTGTCTAACACCAAACAACACCGAATTTTCCACTCAAAAAATTTAAACTGTCATACAGCTGCATGAATAACATGGAAACAATAATCCGTAACCGCAATAATGAAAATTTTAGATCAGATAAATGATAAAAAATCGATACGAAATCTAGATAAAAAAATGTAATTGTAGAGAATTAGAAAAATATATGCTACAAAACAGTTGCCTAACATTAAAATTGTTTATAGAGCACAACTAAATACACAGATAGATAAAGTGATTCTTAATTCAACAATTGAATCTCTAAATTCAATTTGAAGAGAAGGTTAGTTTATCTTTATACCTCGTTTAATCTTGAAAAGTACAAAAATAACACCTCACTATCAGTCTATTTCTGGGAACTTGGGGATAGAAGATAAATCCGACCATAGAATGGAAAATATTTAAAAAAAAAAACAAAAAACAAAAACAAAATCAACGTGTGCTGAAACTTTCATTCAAGGTGAAATCTTTCCATCAAAAAAAATCTACAAATTCTAAAATTTAAGGATAAAAAAAATCACTCAATTCAAAATCAGTCATCGGGATCAAATGTTGAAACTATGAAAGATTTTCTCTAAATAATAAAGAAAATAAAAAAGTGTATTAAACATCCTAGTACAGCTTGCAAAATCTGTTAAACCATGAAACATGGAAAAGCAAATTATGTAAATTAACATAATTCGCTGTTAAGCTCAATGGTAAGTACAACACAACGTTGGAGCAGCTACTCTATAAGTCTCAGGTTCGATTCTTGCAGCAGACCCATTTTCTTTGATTGTTTATTCAATTTACGTTGTGAAGGTCAAATGATACATTCATTGTGTAATAACGGGAGATCTTTTCGAATAGAGATTCAATATAAAATAACGAACTTCAGATCATTCTGCCAGATCATATACACATTTTTAATAACATATATATGTGTGTGTGTGTGTGTGTATATATATATATATATATATATATATATATATATATATATATATATATATATATATATATATATATATATATATATATATATATATCAATGTACAAATCAATGATTGAATATCCAATGTGTAAGAGATTCATTTCATAAAGTGCTCTATATATTCATCATTAATTGACGTTAGAGTATAGCTTTTTACGAATAAATTGAATCATTTGCCTGAAGAATCCCAAAAAGTGCAGAAACATAAATGTGCTCGTGTAGAGAATCCATTATTTCACTCTCTCTCTCTCTCTCTCTCTCTCTCTCTCTCTATATATATATATATATATATATATATACTCAAGAAGATTCCACAACTACTCCATCAGTACCTGCTAAGCTGTTGTCATTTTCTGCATAACAAGCTGAATATTTTCAGCTGTTTGGAAAAATTGATGATTTAACACCGAAATTTGCATATTTCTTTTTACCTGAAGATAGTTTTAGCCAGTTTTCCACTTCAACGTTGTGTGTTGAAAATTAGGAATTACACGCCGAACAAGGCTATTATAAGTATTATACGAAGGTATTTCCTTTTACAGTAGAAATGCATTAAAAATAATGAAAGATGGGGTTGTCAGTGGGCAAGAATTGATGCAATCATTATTGAACAAAGATGGCTGTAAAGTATAAATGCATTCGAGATAGTTTTATCATAGGCAAGTAAATAACTCTGGAAATTCATTGCTAATGATTTTACAAAAAATGTATGGAAAATCAGACAAAAAACAGTGGTCATGAATTGATGCAAACGTTCTTGACAGAATAAAGCTATTATACATATAATGCTATAAACGAGAGAAAACCAAAAATATCTTTACAAAATTTCATTCTGCAAAAATATCATATTGACTAAGCAAAGTAACATAGCTTCTACACTCAAACAGGGCTGGTCCAACTACGTATCAAAAGTAGAATATGCAACGGGCCCCGCCATTTCGAGGTCCCCGAGCTAAATGTGTGCCGGTTATCTATTCCGATTCACTGATTCTGTCTAAGTCTATTATTATGGTACGATATTACCTTTAACTTCTATGAACGATGAGTGATTAAGATTAGCTATTTTAGCCAATTATAGCCTTTTATTGGAGTGATTGTTTGATTACAGTAGCTAATGAGAGTGGTATCTGTATAATACACATACGACACATAAATATGAAAGCATTTGAATCTTGAATCATGACCGCTACTCAAAGATCAAAACGGAAACGAGGTACCAGGTCTGGTGGGTCACTCAATGGAAACCGTGACATGATGAAGTATGCTATGTTGGGGATGATCAATTAAAACTCTGGAAGAAGGGGTGATCCATGAATATGTAACTCTTGTCTTTCGTTCGGATGTAATCACTAAAAAGTCTGAATTTTCTAAAAGCAACTGGTCTCAAACTGAATACCAATTTAGCATAACACCTCCTGAAAAGTAACTAAAAAATGTTTTGTGGACATAAAAAGGAGTCAATTTTACATTTCCAGCCCTCTAGCTTCATTTATACGTCCTGTACGCGTGACACATCCATACGTCAATAGTCAGCCAGACCTACTTTAAAACTGAAGTAACCTTCGCAAGATAAAACGTATTTGTTTTAGTGCTTATGTGTATTAATTAAAAAGAATTAGAGTCCCTCTATAACATATGCTACAGACAAGTTTAATTGGTCCCTGTAGTCAAATTGCGGTCCGCTGATTGGATGATGTACTGTCCCTGACCCATTATAAGGGGAAAGTATCGATGAGGTCAAAGATTGAGTTGCTTGGCAATTTGTTCCCTGGTGAATCAATGCTGCTTCCTAATAGCATTTGAAGGAAGACCGACAGATTTATAAGCCGTAAAGATCTTGAGTGCTGACTGCTTTATAATAACTACAAAAGTTCAATTATCAGACTTTTCAGAAAGCGTTCACGTGTGAGATTGTTCTGTGAAGATCGTGAAGACATTTTATCGAATGCCTTTGTTGAGAAATGTCAATATTGAGATTGAGCAAGGAGTCGAGAGCAAATAGTAAAAAGAGAAGATACTGAAAACTCCTAACCAGTCTGGTTGGTCACTCAACAGAAACTGTCAAGTGACTGAGTTCTTTTTGCAGCATGACGTGTTCGGGATGATCAATTAAAAAAATTGGACAAAATGGTGATCAGTGAATAAGTTGTTTCTCTCGCCTTACGTATGGCAGTGATCACAAAAAATGGTCTAAATTTTCGAATAATAAACATGAACCAATTTAGCATAAACTTATTTTGGTGGTGGCGGTGGCAGCGAATTTTCAAAAAACAAAACAAAAAATTTTTTTTCAGACACAATAAGAACTATTGTTTAAGCCCTCTGGTTCTATTGGTGTAGGAAGATATCGAATTGAAAAAAATTATAAAAGAAATATATTTGTTAATGATAAGAATTTGACACAAAGAAGATGAAACAGGAAGAAACATTATGTATATCGAGAACATGCGACGTAGTTTACAAAATTTTTTACATCTGTTTCTGGCATTTTTGATAAAATTACAGAATTTAACAAAAATTCTAATATTCAAAAATACAAATGCATTTTTAGAGTAGAATTATTTGTAATGTATTCTATATTGAAAAATAACTCTATTCTGCCAGTAACACATACTTACTTCATAACCACTGACAGTTCCTTTCTTCCAGATTCTCTGTGCATTTCTATCGTAAAGTCATTAGCTGCGCATTTACTATAATATTCCCCTCGCTTTCGACCATGAAAAATAGGAATTTCCCCCTCACTTTTGAACCGAACTTTCTATAAAAATGTCATTGGATATGACGTCAGGTAAAAAAATCTTGAAAAAAAATGGTGTGACCAGAAAATGAATCCAGGTATAAATCGATTTACAAAAAATGTGATCAGAATAAATTCTTTCATGACACTGCAATGTTCCATTACTACGTGAGGAATGTACTCGACGGAAGCATTACCCATTTGAGGAGTTCAATATTGATGGCCTTGTGTCAGACTAAGCTAAGCTTATATATATATATATATATATATATATATATATATATATATCTTTACAGTTTTCAACACTAAGAATTAAATAACATCCCAATTTTTTTGGTTACTTCAGTCATTTATTTCTCAATATCTATCAATGCAATTTATGCAACTTTTCTTTGGGAGTTTATTCATTTATTTATTCATTTATTTATTTTTTGTGTTTTACATATAATTTGTCATTATGGTACAATGCATAAAATTTGTCTTGTTTTGATCATCAGTTATTTACCATGTTACTGTTTTGGGGATTTTAAAAACAAAACAGTTATATTAACGTGGCACCACAGCAGTGTTCATCAAACAATACATACATACATACATACATACATACATATATACATATATATATATATATATATATATATATATATATATATATATATATATATATATATATATATATATATATATATTGTGCGTCTATGCGTCATCCCAGTTAAGTGATATCACAAATATATGGAAAGCGTATTGATTCCATCATCTCTTAATATTGATCTCCTGTAAATAAAATGAACATTCTTCCTAAAGTTACGCAAAAGGAAGATATTGCAAGTATTTGAAAGAATGTTCGACTTTGAGATGACTTTTTTTTTATCCTAATATCATGTTTCATTTTATCTTCCAAAGATCTTAGAATGCATTGGCCATTTTCTTTGATCATCAAAACTGTGAAAGTTCTTAAAAATGCTTTTTTTTAAAAATTCAGATTTATGTATTATATAAACCAATAAACTATATATATATATATATATATATATATATATATATATATATGTGTGTGTGTGTGTGCTTGTGTGTCTGTGTGTTTGTGTGTGTGTGTATGTATACTTAAATGTAACCATGCATATATTACGCTGCCATATAAACTCACACAAACACATACATATATATGTATATAGCGTAAACGTATACACGAACGTGGATATTCATAAATATAGCATTGAGTATAAACTTGCATATTCTGTGTCGTCAAAATTATTGTGCACTTCTTTCAAAATTGACTAACATTTTGGCCACTTTTCTTAGGGACTGAACATCTACCAGATCTCATGATGGCAATTTCGGACAAGCACGCCCCTTAATCGCAACCACAGCCGTAAGAAGTATGATCTGAGACCTATCATTTTGAATCATGTTAAATCGACAAATGTTAGGGAAAAGGAAGTCTCAAAAGGGAATGCTAGTTCACCTCAGCCGTATTCTTGGGGTAAAAATAAGACCAGTTTTTCTGTAGATATTAATTTTGACTGTATTGTATATACTCACACGCACATGTACATACACACGCACACACACACACACACACACACACATATATATATATATGTGTGTGTGTGTGTATGTGTGTGTGTGCATTGATTTTGAATTGTAGCATTGCTAAATGTTTAGTTCGAGTTTAGAATGTTGACTGTTCTTTTATTCAATGTTAATCTTAAACTCCTTTGTACGTTGAAATTTCAATTTTAAAGGTGAAAGAAAAAGGGGCAGAAATCACTGTATCTCTCAAACCAACAGACTAACTTCTTGTGGGACTCGTATCAAGTGAAGACTTGAAAGAAATATGAGAGAGATATGACCATCTCAGTAACACTCATGTACTTAAATGTTGATTAAAAGAAACAAAACAGAGAAAGCTACATAATTCTAAAGCTTTGTGACATAGGTCTTGAGTAACTGGTGAAAGACAATCAACCTGTCATCCCTTCGAGTTCTGCACACAACCATATGCTTTCTCATTGTAATAGAATACTATGGGCGCTAAAAACCAGTGGAGCTCTGAATAACATCAGTACTAACCAATTCACCAGGGCCTGGTGCAACCTCGAAACACCACAAACCAAACAGATATGACAGTATAACCAATTCAATTTACCACAAAAAAGGTGTGCACAAATTTAAAATTTGAGTGTCATCACCGGTGGCTGCTCCTTTGTTAGCCACCAGGAGAGTCGTCATCCTGCGACTGCTGGCCAAGACCCCCGCTCGTGTTCCCTAAATGGCCTTCAGAAAGGACACAATCGTTACCGAGGTGATGATAACCAAGGCGCCGACCTAGACTCTTTTAATGGTCACCAGGAGAGAAACAACAATGACCGAGGAGTTTTAAACCAGAGTAAGAAGAGAAAAAGGACGACAGAAGACAAAAGACAAACTATAATGTAATGCTAGATTTGAGCAGTGGTATAGAAAATGTATGATCAAAATATTGATGGGAAATCCAGCGTCAAAGCATCAAATCAGCGCCTGGCTGATCAAGAGGAACAAACCCTGAAAAATAAATGCCCCCCCCCGCCCCTGAGACAAAACTACAGGCAATCTGCAATGAAATTGAAAAAAAAGTAGATTGCAGCTTACCAAAAGGAGAGAAACCTCGATGTAACCAACAAAATAAATGACAGAATGGAAGCAAAATGAAAAAAAAGGAAACCCCTGACCGAAGCCTTTTACAAGAAAGAAAGGACACAAGAAGGAGGAAAAAGGGTAAGGACTGGAAAAGTCAACTGAACGTGTTAACTCCCTTTTATTGATTATTGGAACGAACGACAAAACTGCTCAACAACCTGATCTTCACTGGCGCAAAAATGATGACAGACCTCATTAGAACACAAGAAATCTTGAATAATAGGAAAGAATATCCCACTTAGGAAATAAGATTAGAAAAACAAATCTTCAAGCTACAAAACGATGAAACACTAAAGAATAATACATCAAATGGCCAGACCACGTGCATAACAATAAGACAAATACAAAATAAGACAAGAATTCGTAGCCACTGCAATGAAAGAAATACACCCAAGAAGACAATTCGTGTCAAAGGAGCAAGATTGAAAATACATAAATGAAGGATTGCTCAATATACACAGAACTTCATTTTCCAAAACAATTTAAGAAAATTTTACAAAGAGCTGAACGGAGAAGGAAGACAGAACATGAAACTGGATATCACAAAGGTAAAGAACTTCTGGAACGACGAATGGGGACACTTGAAGATACACAACTAAGCTCCAGAGTTATTATATAACATGGAAATTGAAATACGAGATGATCAGAAACAAATAGCTTCGAATGAAAGCATATTGAAACATATTGAAAGGAATAGCCCACTGGAAAACACTATGACCTGGTGTCATCCGCGGATAATGGTTTGAGAAATTCACCACACAATAGACTCATCTCTAAACTCAAAAGTTGCTTAGATGAAAGCAAGGCTCTAGAATGGATGACCAAAGGCAGAACGACCCTCACCTAAAACGTCATCATGCAAGCAATTATAGACCATTAACGTGCTTACCACTAATGTAGAAAATCCTGACCAGGTAGATAGTAGAGATAAAATATATATATGAGGAGGAAAGGATTATTATCAGAAGAATAGAAAAGACGCAGGGGAAGACCGAAAGGGGCAAATGGCTTGCTCTACATTAACCAGATGACCTTCAAAGAAGTAAGAAAAAGGAGGGAAAATGTTGCAGTGGGATGAATTGACTAAAAAATAGACATTATACCACATGGCTGGATACTTGAATACCTCCAGATACTCGAGATCAGTGAGCCATTGGTGCAATTCATTAAAAACAATGAAAAACTAGAAAGTAAACATGACAGTTACTGGAGAAAACTTAGCCGAGGTAAGTATAAAAATCGGAATTTTGCAGGGAGACTCTCTGTCCCTATTACGATTTGTTCTAACCATAATATCACTCAACAGAATCTTGGAAAACAGCAAAGGAAAAGGTCAAGCATCTCATGTACGTGTACAACATGAAATTATTTGCAAAGAACAGGTTAGACTTCGATACGAAGTTCAGCAAAGTGACAGAATACTGCAACGGCATTAGGGTGGAGTTCAGCAAAGTGACAGAATACTACAACGGCATTAGGGTGGAGTTCAGCAAAGTGACAGAATACTACAACGGCATTAGGGTGGAGTTCAGCAAAGTGACAGAATACTACAACGGCATTAGGGTGGAGTTCAGCAAAGTGACAGAATACTACAACGGCATTAGGGTGGAGTTCAGAATACAAAAATACGAACTAATGTTCAGAGGAAGGCTCAAAGCAGCAGAGAGAATCGAATTAATGGATAACAAAAAAAATGAGCATTGACCGCACAGGTTCGATAAGAATACCTGGGAGATCTCGAATGTAACGTGAGAAAGCGGGAAGAAATGAAAGCGAAAATGAAATAAGAATACCTTCAGAAGATAAGAAAAATATTAGAGACTAAACTAAAAAGCAGAAATCTGATAAAAAGAATTAACACGTGGGAAATATCGGTAATAATATACACAGGACCATTCTTTAGATGGACAAAGGAAGAACTCCAATTAACGGACCGGTGTGCTTATGGCATTGCACAAAGCTTTACATCTGAGAGATCACACAGATGTGTGAAGAGGAAAAAAGGTGATAGAAGACTCATCAACATAGAAAACTGAGCCCAAAAGGCCAAAAGAAGATTTTAAAAATGATACACTGGGAACTGAGTAAACGAATGGGATTCAACCATGCGGAAAAGTGTTTTCAGCACAAACCAGAGGCAGCCCTGGAGAATGGTAACCACAAATTACTCTGGGACTTTGACATCCAAATCGACCACCTCATCCAGGCAAGAAGACCAGACTTGATAATCGTAGACAAGAAGAAGAAGACTTACCAAATAGTAGACGTGGCTGTACCTGCAGACCATAGTAAAGAGGAAGGAGAGTGAAAAAACGGGAAAAATACCAGGACCTAGCGAGAGAACTGAAGAAGATGTGGAATGTGAAAGCCAGGGTAGTGCCAGTCATAGTTGGCGCACTGAGGGCTGTCCCAAAGACACTGAGGGCGAGACTGGAGGAGATCACGATTATAGGAAGGATTGAGACTGTACAGACCACAGCACTGCTAGGAACTGCGTGGATACTGAGGAAAGTACTAGAAATATAAAGACTGCAACACTAACTGTTAAGCAGCCTGACAGAGGATGGGAAATGGAAGCGGAAATGTGAACCACAGCACAGGTATGATAGGCAAAGGAGAGAAGAGATGTTGGCTGAAGACCTGAGGAGACTTATTGTCACTCAGCCTTCAGCAATGACCACTGGGCAACCGGTGTGAAACTGTAAACTGCAGTATTACCGTGGCCTATGAAAACTGGGAGAGAAGGGATGGAGACTTGAGGAGACATGCTGTCACTCAAACTCCAGCGGTAGCCACCTGGCAACTAGTGTGAGATTGCAAATAATAATAATAATAATAATAATAATAATAATAATAATAATATTACTTGGAGATCCACATACATAAACTAGCATATATGCATACATATAACATCTGGTTTACGTATATATATATATATATATATATATATATATATATATATATATATATATATATATATATATATATAAATATATATATAAATATATATACATATATATATAAGCAGGTTTCTTATTATAAATTCCATAGACCTTGTTGTATAATACTTTTGATGTACCGATTGCTTCATTGAAAAACATTAAAGCTATGAAGTTGCTTTTGCATGTGTTTCATCTATCGTATATCTCTCAGCCAAAAAAGTGTTTGTCGACGTCACATTCTTGGATGAACTTTTTGAACCAATTCCATTCGGCGTTTATCTCAAAGTCATCTGCTGATTAACTTCTTGCACGTGTCATCAAAGTGTCATGTCCAATTTTGACTGCGCCGTTGTCTCTGCTCAATGCCAGTTGCTACGTTTCAGATGCTCCTCTATCTCTAGTATCGATTGCTGTCTCTCACTGACTGGAATATGTATTACGTCTCTTGCTCAGTGTTGCCATCTTAGGTGTTTTTCATATAAATCTAGGTTTTGGTGGTAGAAACTGCTATTTAGATGATTTTTTGATAAAATAAGTTACATTTGTTTTATTCATTCTAATGGAAGGGATGATATTTTGATGAATTTGGTGATATTTTGAGAAAATGAACACTGAAAATTAATGTCATATTTATAAAAGGTATGGAATCAATATTTCAATCGAATGAATGTTGAAGATTAAATTCCTTGATGATTCATTCATAATACGTTTGTATCGTTAGTAAACGTAATTTCTGGCGAAGAGCTAATGTTAGACGCATCTTGTCAGCTTCGTGGGCATCAGTCTCAAACTACTGAACATGTGTTTGTTCTGTTGGTGGAAGTTGTATGTTGAAAGTATCTTAAATAATGTTTGAATTCTTTCACTTGCGTGGTATTATTTGTATTGGTTTGTAGGCGGTTCCAAGTGTTGAAACGTCTTGATCTAATGAATTAATGGTGAATGTATCAATGGTGATGTATTTGATATTTATATGTTCCATTGCATTTTGATTGATGGAGGGTATGAGCATGTATTTGTTGGGCTTGCAACTTGTGCTGAAGGTATCAATGCGTTGAACAATCACATTGTGGGAAACGTGTAGAGTGTTATATGATCAGTACGAAGGCAGCGGCATAAGTTAAGGATGAGTTCCAGAGACAATCTGACTTACTCGTTTCTGAACCTTCTCTGGATATGTCCATGTAAGACTCCATTCTGGAGATGAATATTCTAGGTGGGATATAACTAAGGAATTGTAGAGTAGATTGAACATGTCAGCATTCAGATATTTGTAAGTAATATGCAATATGTTCCTCGGATTTTAGATATATAACATGGGAATTTAGATGTTTCTGGGTGTTTTAAGATGTCTTTCACTCAATTTTAGGTGTAAACTTGTTGTAAAAAGTTAGCAACACACCCCTTGGTAGATCTTCACGAAAGAAAAGAACTATTGCATCTATGGTCTGATTACAACGTTAGTTGTTCAAAACCATGATCTAATTTCAGATTTCGAAACGGATGTATAAAATAATATGAACGACACGTTGCAGCCTAATTCAGTCAACGTATATATATAAATGTGATGCTATATCCGCCTGTGGTAGATTGCAAATCCTCAGCACTTAAAACATGGGTATGGGACTGGTGGGTCTTACTCTGCTGCACTCTCCTATTACGTATCGGTTGGGATTTCTTTTTAAAGAACTTTGAAATTGGTGTTGTATATCTAGTGATTTTCCGGTGACAAATATGTAATCCAGTCAATATATAGCGATCTAATAAGCTCAATTTAGCTCGCAATTCAAGATAGCTTTGCACCATTTTCTAAACGGTCGAAGTTTGTTTGGAAATTCAAAACTCTGTGTCATGTGTTTTTAGATTATATTAAACACTGACAGTGACGCCAGGGTGGGAGGCAATTAAGGTTATTTAACGCCTGGCGGAAGACACGTATATGCAATGACATGAGGTGATTTTTAATCTCTAAAAGTATGTATAAGTAGTTGTGTCTGTTTAATATATGTTCACTAATCATGGGATTTTAACATTTTAACACACACACATGCACATACATTTGATAGTATTGAAGATGAAAACAACTTGAGACTGAAGTATATCTTAATTTAAAATCAAAGAGTATAATAGCTTACGTACCTTTTACTCGTTTTAATGCTCTAACGAAACCTGGTGAAACTTATGTGAGCTTCGACACTCTTTGATAAAAAAAAAATTGAGATGTCTCAAGTTGTGTCAAGTCTTTTTCCTTTTCCATAATGTCAACTTCTCCACAAAATTCTGTTGGATCTACATCCTTTCCCCTTCTCTCTCTCTCTCTCACTCACTCATATACAAATATGAATTGCGTTATATTACATAGAACTTATCTGAAATGATTTCCCGTAGTTACACGGTTGATATATCATTCAATTTAGACAATGAAGAAGTTGTCGCGTTGAAAGAGACGAAAAAGACCAAGAATAAACTAGATGACAATTCGGATTGAAGGAAGTTATTTGGCCTTTGCCTTATCGACGGGCTGTTTACCACAATGGTTACTGCATTGCTACGTTGAAGCAGTTTCCTATCGGTGGCAAGTTCGATTCCTGCAGCAGCCCCATTTTCTTTAATTATTCATTGTATCCACGTTGTCTAAATTGAATGATATAATAACCGTGTAACGACTGGAAATCATTTCAGATAGGTTTCTACAAAATATAACGCAATTCATAATTAATTCTGTCAGACCAAATAATGTCTCTCTCTCTCTCTCTCTCTCTCTCTCTATATATATATATATATATATATATATATAGGCAGAACTACTTCGTGTATATACCTGAGCATCAAGGTTAGTGCTTAAGATAATGTATATGACATAACGTCGAATATTGAGTATCAAAACAGACAAGTCTTAGTCTAGAAACTAGGTGTTAGTGTGAGTAAATTTTCCATTGTCAAATTACCTTCATATTTGGTTAACACCTTCTATAGTCACACAGCAAGTTCTGGTCGCGGGTAAAACGAATGAGACACTATTAATGGTTGTGTTCTCGTGACGACTTCGTTTTAATCTTCTATATATAAGGACTTTTTATTTATTTTTCTGAACTTCGACTACCATGAAAAGCTCATGTTGTATTAGATGCACTACGGAGGCAAACTGTCATTAACAAACAAAATCGTAAATCATACCCTCAAATATTTATCAATTATTTATCATTCGAAAAAACTATTCATCATTTGAATATTTAAAAAAAAAGTCAACAGCAATGAATCAGCTAATGAAGCTTCGACGGGTCTAGCAAGCAGGAAGCCAATATATCCCCTAGGAGAGAAAGAGGGAAAGTGAAATAGATGAACCAAAACCGAAAAACAAGAGGATGATCTTGCAGGCGTTGGGTCGAGGGTGTGGCATTGTTGAAGTTAAAAACCTATGGCCTGTCCGTCACAAAGGTGACTAATCAAATCATCGAACACCATCTCCACCAGTGCTACAATACCTTGCTTTACAAATGGAAGATTAGATAAAGTAAATAAATGTACAATTTCGACATCGCTGCCCACTGACTTCACCGATGCTCCACTTTGCTAACCTACCTAACCTAGGTTAACTCCCTTGAATTTTGCAATTTTATTTGAAATTTGTTCTAGAGATTTTCAGCACTCAATATACATGTGTATTGAAAATCATGACGAAAAGTATCGTCGTTAGTCAGGAATGAAGGAAAGTATTACTGAAAGAATAGGGTTATCATATATACAATGTAGAGGCATTTATTATTTCATTAATGAATTGCATCGCAAATGATTTCATTATAGATATGCATTGTAAATGGTTTTGCTAAAGGGAATGCAATAAAAACTAGAAATAAAGGATTTTCGGTGGCCAGGAATCAAAGCAAGCGTTTAAGACAGGATAAGGCTATAATATGTATTATGCGAATGTTTTGTCAGTGGTCAGGAATTGAGGCATGTGTTAGTGACAGAGTAGGACTATTATGTAGATAAAGTAAATGCATTGCTGATTATTTTAGTATGTTCTGCAAACAAAGAAAAAAAAAGAAATGCCAGGTTAGTAATGAATTCAAACAATATTGACAGAATAGGGCTATGACTAGGGCTGCCAATGAGAGTTTAATGACTACCCTCCCCAGATAAGAGTCGCAGAAATCACAGGCTCAAAAAAGACAAAACGATCATATATGTATCTATTTTAAACTGGAGCATTAGTGTTAATTTACTCATTCACATTTATATATGATATGTATTTTATACATAATATAATAACTCCGTCTTTTCTTAGATTTCCCCGGAAAGACCAAAAGATTTGCTTTTTCTTTCAGTTTTTAAAAAAATATTCTCTACAAGTATCTTTTGCTGACAGCTCTTCCAAGTTCTCGATTAATTCTGAAGGTCAGGCACTAAGCAGCTACTAAACTAGAAAAGTCAACGTTTAGTAAAAGGTTCAATCGCATTTCATTGATAACTAATCTATCAACAGCTTATGTAAAAGTTAAAGATGAACCCAGAAACCGAGATGGTTGCAAGCCGGGGGCAGCCCTGTCTATGATACGTATAATGACTACCATTTGATCGTCCGAGTAACATTTTGTCTATTTTATTTTGGTCTGTTTACCTGGCTACAGAAACTGAACACGCCACATTTCCATATTTTGTTATTTGATTGGCACAACCGAAATCTGTGACCTGAACACGCAAAGCATCCATCATCTACGAAATGATTGGTAAGCTTTTCAAGATGGGAAGGTAGGGTCATGAGCCTAAGATCAAAGCTGTTATCAATAACGTATCGATCTTCTCGAAGGGGGAAACTATCATTTGTTTAGCGTCAGTTCCTTGTCTCAGTCTATTCATATCTACCTATCCACATATACGCACACTTAGTCGCATAAACATACAGTCATACACACACGCATACATATTCAAACAAGGATGCACAGTACTGTACCCATAAAAATTGATAGGTTTTATTTACGTGTGGTTCAGCATTTCTTCCTAGGATTAGAAAATAGTATCTAGGTGATTTGCTTAGGATCAAAGTGTTACTGCATTGAATCCAAGTGTTGATCTAATCTGAGTGAAAAGTATTACATACACATATTACGTATACAAATAAGCAGAAATTTATGCATACACACAAACACAAATATATGTATGTGTGTATTTCTATCAATGTTTCTCTCTCTCTTTCTCTCTCTCTCTATATATATTTATAAATATACATATGTGTGTGTAAATTTAGATTGCTAAAGAAAGAGAAAAATAATCTTACAGAAACATTGGCAACACAACCTGTGCCAACTAAGCGAAAATGAAGACATTCTGTGCGCTAGTAAACAAACGGGAGCCATTTTCGTTATAGCCTTGCATTCTTAGAGTATCAAATCATTCGTTAACCACTTAAAATTATCAAATTGTTGGTCGGAATGGCAAAAATGCTTAGCAAGGACCCTCAAATAGAGAATGAATACGTTGAAGACCCTGGATCATCATATAGAGTGTCAGATAAGGGGATGTTCACAAATAACACAGGGGACGGGGGCTCGAATTGAGCATATTTTCCAGAACACCCCCCCCCCACAGCCATGAGTGGGAAAACTATATTCAAGGTGATTGATCAAGGTTACATGTCCAAATAAGATCGATGTTGAATCCTCCTCCGTATTGCAAAACTTGTCAAGCTGGATATCAAATCACCTTCGAAGTCAAGGGACAATGTTAAAAATCATACATAAAAAAATTCAACACAGTTTTGCAGTTCTTTTTTCCTATTTTTTCGATAATCACTAAGCAACTGGTGGGAAAGTGTAAACCACAGCACTACTGTGAACTGCGAGAGTATGAAGAGGAGGGCTGTGATTCGAAGACCCTTGTTGTCACTCAGTCTCTTGCAGTGGCTACCAAGCAACTGTTGTGAAAATGCAAATAATAATAATAATAATAATAGAGCTAAAGTAGTCCTAGAAAGATATGTGCAAACAAATAGTGAAGAAATCATAAAGAGCGTGAGAGATAGTGCAACAAGCAATAAAGTAGAAAACAATGGAACAGTACAGCAAGCAAGAAAAGAAAGATGGGAAGGGAAAAAATTGTACGGCGAGTTTAAAAGACAGATACGAGATGTAGCAGACGAGAAATCATGGACGTGGTTACGAAAAGGGAACCTTAAGAGAGAAACAGAATTGCTCATCATGGCAGCCCAAAACAAAAGCATAAGGACAAACTACATAAAAACAAAAATCGACAGAACACAGACAAACAGCAAATGCTGCATGTGCGGTGAAAGAGATGAGACAGTAAACCACATAACTAGTGGATGTAGTCAACTCGCCCAGAAGTAGTATAAGCATAGACACGATAGAGTAACAACAATGATACACTGGGAACTAAGCAAACAAATGGGATTCAACCATGTGGAAAAGTGGTATCAGCACAAACCAGAGGAAGTCTTGGAGAATGACAACCACAAACTGCTCTGGGACTTTGACATCCAAACTGACCACCTCATCCAGGCAAGAAGTCCAGACTTGGTAATTGTAGACAATAAAAGGAAGACCTGCCAAATAGTAGACGCGGCTGTACCTGCAGACTATACAGTAAAGAGGAAGGAGAGTGAAAAACGGGAAAAATACCAGGACCTAGCCTGAGAATTGAGGAAGATGTGGAACATGAAAGCCAGGGTAGTACCGATCATAGTGGGCGTACTAGTAGCTGTCAAAAAAAACGCTGAGGGCGAGACTAGATGAGATCGGGATTAGGGGAAGGATTGAGACTGTACAGACGACAGCACTACTGGGAACTGCACGGATACTGAGGAAAGTGCTAGAAATATAAGGACTGCAACGCTAATTGTCAATAGTGACCCAACAGAGGGAGGGAAATGAAAGCAGAAACTCAAATTGTTGCACTGACATGATAGGTGAAAGAGAGAGGAGACGTTAGCTGAAGACCTGAGGAGATTTATTGTCACTCAGCCTTCAGTGATAACCACTGGGCAACCGGTGTGAAACTGTAAATCTCAGTATTACTGCGACCCATGAGTACTAGGAGAGGAGGGTTGGAGACTTGAGGAGACTTGCTGTCACTCAAACTCCAGCGGTTACCACCAGGCAACTGGTGTGAGATTGCAAATAATGATAATAATAATAATAATGATAATAATAATAATAATAGCCTAAAATGAATATTAGGAAACATTAGAACAAATTGTATGTGGCTGTCAAAAATTAAGGCAAACTTTGTACCTTGAGAGACATAACTAAGTAGCAGCAACAGTTCACCAAGGAAATCATCATCAACCAAGTGCAAAAGACAATACTCATAGTTTTTGCAGTTCTATCTCCAAGTTTTGATATTTTATTTGGGAGACATTATCAATTCCTAGGATCTAGTGGATCTCAAGTTATGATAATATTCTACAATGTTAGAAAAATACACCGAAGCCCTGAAGGTCAGCAGTTTCACCGAAACTAGCTTTGAATAAGATTAAATCCAATAGAGTAAAACAGCAACAACAAGAATTGTAAAGGTACATAAGTCATCTGGTATACATCGCCATTCAATCTACAAGTAAAAATCAACATAACGAAAATATTCCTTAATTTAATAGGAAGACACTTCTTCCCAAACAAAACACTGTGTAAAATATTTAACACAGACAAACTGGAAATTATTCATACTTCAATGGATAACTTTCAAAAAATTATAACGGAACATATCAATGAAGTGATAAGGAATGATACTAGAAGAGAGAATATAAATGAACCAGACTACAATCATATAAACAGCTACAGGTGCTCTTGGTAAAACATATATCTCAAATCGAATATTGTCTGTCAAGCTGGGATATCAACCCTAGATAAACACTTACCAGCGGAATATTATTCGAGAAAATCAGAAATATCTTTTGAATTATGATTAACCTATCATATATAACCCTATACGAATGATAAATATAAAAACAACACTGTACTATCTATGCATTACTGGGAACTAACAGACAGCAACCTCATACCCACAATAAAATGAAAAATATCAAAACAAACATATACACTAGAACATTAAAATCTCACACTACCTATCCCCAAAAGAGAAATTAGAGAATCTCACCTTCACTAAAAAAACACACTTACTATACAGAAAAAAATGAAGTAGCTGTAAAATATTGGCACCGCTCAAAATTTCTATTAAAAACACAATTTAACACCACACACATTTACAAAAATCAACCATCATAGCTATCTTATTTTCCTCATTATTATAAGTAACAGTAGTAGCAGCATTACAATGAACATTGTTGTTAGAATTATTATACCCAGCCACTTAAAGAACAACCTAATCACCTTCTCATGATAATCACAGGTACATAGATGCAAACCTACCAAGAATATAAGAAGGATTAAAGTAGCAAGTAAAGTCATATAAAGTAAGCCCCTAACACTGGGGGCTGATAAAAGTAGGAAAAAATACTTGCTAAGAGGAAACATACCGCAAAGAGCTGATGGATTAACAACACACGGTTAAAGAATGAGTTTGACTCATCTCGAATAATTTATAACGACTAGCCAGTGGAAGAATAAATACAAACAGATATCAACAACTAAACAAGAAAAATAAAAAAGAAAATAGAGATACACATAAAATAAGACGGAGGTTTCCCACTCATTAAAATAGACCCCCCAATAACGCCCTAGATAGGGATTTAAATAATCAAAAATTATAAATATGGCAGAAACGTAAACGCGTTTGTGTACCGATTCTCTTATTTAATTATCATTATCATCATATATATATATATATATATATATATATATATATATATATATATATATATATATATATATGAGGTCTGTCTGGGAAGTATAATAGAAATGATTTAGAAGTAACTGGTGAGTTACAACAGTTAAAATCTATCTGCACCGATCTATACTATACTCTTACCAACGATAGAATTTCAACACAAAATTGGTTTTCAAACTTGACATATGAAGGTTTATGCATGGCAACTGCAACATTATCTAGAGAGATTTGTTTATGAAAGACAATCATAAAACTGAATGTGTCTCACAAAAATGAAACTATATTTTCATAATCTGTGACAGTTTTCAAACGAAACTTAAAAACGTTTATGAGGTGGCAATAAAAGTTCATGTAAGTTTTCGAAGTTCTTTTTAATTGGCTTGAAATGATTAACCGTTCGAATGCCAAAGGCCGTAAGCAATTTTAGCAACAATAAACCTGTACATCAAATAATACGAGATATTCCAATGATTATTCCTATACTAGTAACAAGTAAAATCAACAAAGATTTCCAAAAGTTGATTTCTTGAGGTTGTTCATTGCACGAATATAATCTTGAAACGAAATCAGCAGAAGCAGTATGCAGGATATATGCAGCTTTAGTCGAAGTGGTACTGCTAATTTCCAATTCAATATCATCTGTTCATCAGGATCAAAGTGTAGTATCTGTTCCCCGGCATAGACCAAGGAGTCGGTACTGACTCTTGCCTGTCTAATGGGCTGGAGAAGGAGTGTGTGTCAAAGACTGAGTGCACTGGTGCAAGCGTTGGCCAATGAGGTTTCACTGAGGCTGCGTTTGCTAAGCGCATTGGGGAGCCTTTTGACTCGTCCTTAGGCTCTCCCAATATTACTCGGCCCAGCTGCGGGGTCTCAGTTTTCCCGGGGCAGCACTGCTCCATCGCACCTAAAGGAGCAGGTCCCCTGGTGGATGCTTTCGCAGGTGACTTTGTCTAGCCATTACGATGAGCTTTTCAACGGTAACTGCGTCGGCTGGAGCCATTTTTGGAAGGGATGCTCCTATTTCTTCCCATGTTTCCCATTGCTCTGGTGGCACAGTGATTAAATAGCACCCCCTTTTTCTAGCCTGTTCTTCAGGATCAAAGTGTTGTATCTGTTCCCCGGCATAGACCGAGGACTCGATAATGACACTTGGCTGTAGATGGAGTGTGTGTCGAAGACCGAGTGCCCCAGTGCAATGCGTTAGAGGTTTTACTGGGGCTATGCACTGCTAAGCGCATTGGGGAGCCTTTGGTTTCGTCCTTGGGCTCTCCCAATATTACTTGGCCCAACTGCAGGGGGTCAGTTTCCCCGGAGCACCACTGCTCCATTGCACTTAAAGGAGCAGGTCCCCTGGTGGACGCTTTCGTGACGGAGTTTGCTTTAGCTTCTACAGTCGCTTGGCAACGGTAGCTGCGTCGGCCGGAGCCATTTTTGGAAGGGTGTCTCGTATTTTCCCCACGTTAAGCCCGACCTTGTGTCAAATATTGCTGTGGTGGGACAGTGATTAAATAGCTGCCCCAGGGCAGCACTGCTCCATTGCACTTAGAGGTGCTGGTCCCAAAGTGGACGCTTTCGTGACGGAGGTTGTTTTAGCTTCTACGGTCGTTTGGCAATCAAAGTCGCGTCGGCTGGAGTCATTTTTGGAAAGGTGTTTCCTATGTTCCCCACATTAAGCCTCGACCTGGTGTCAGATTTTGCTGTGGTGGGACAGTAAATAGATAGCACACACACTTATTTTAATTATATATGTGTGTATTTCAACTATCTATTCGAAGTACACACACACACATATATATATATATATGCATTCAAGGGTATATATTCAATATATACATATATATATATATATATATATATATATACCCTATGTTAACGTTTTATAGACTCCTAAACGGTTGCACCCAATGGCCTGAAAATGTGGGTATAAGCGTAACTTGACTGCACAATGAATATAGACTATGGGATGCTTACCTCTGATGACCTACAAAGGTCATTTTTGGTCCAAGTTAATTCAGGCATTTTAAAATCTCATTAAGGTGTCCAGCTTACCATCAGCAAATGAGTTCAAGAGTACTTTGCCCATAGGTTGGGCATATAATTGGTGCACTAAATTCTGGTCATTCCTAGAAATCTATTTGGCGTTTGGTCAATTTTGGCATTTTCAAATCTCAGTGAAACCGCTGCACCTTACGGGCTGCATATTTGTGAATTTGGGTAAAATGACCCTATGATGAACGCACAGGTCAATTGAAGGCCAAACTATAATGATCCTGTGGTTAGAGTGGTGGAAGATGGAATTGGAGGAACGAGTTCAAACCCCGACGGAGAAAAGTATTAGACCTTTAGACAATAATGTTACAATGTAACTGAAATTAAGCACTAATAACCGTTTGGGGGTATTATGAAATCTTTGTAAAATATCATTTGCTTTCCTGTGTCGGTAAAAGCTTTTTTCCCGTGTGACGCTGGCTTTCCCTGTTAGTATGTATATATATTCAAAATTCGCCAGAAAAACAAATTTATTGCTTTCCCTGCAATTTCATGCGACTTATTTTCTCCAAAATAGTCCCCATCACTATTTCTGGATAATGTGCAGGTCCCGTAGCACATTTTCACCTATCATCTGAAATCGACGACTTTCCATAGTTGTTTTCACTTTTTGAGACGAGGAAAGTCGGCAAGGGTCAAATCCGGAGATTAGGGTTGATGGGAGACGAGAGTTGTCCTACACCCTGTCAAAACTTATGTCTATCTGTCAGGAGTTGAAAAACAAATTTTGGGACAACTCGATGCACCATCAGTAATTCTTTTAAAAACATATGGCACAAACTTTTGCAGATTCCTGGAAACTTCATAGACAGTCGAGCGATGATTTCTATGGGCCACAGCTTTCACTTTTCAATGCAATCGTCGTCCATTGACATAAAGTGTCGTCTCTGGTGAATATTTTCCCTTATTTAAAACAGTGGTACCACTCGTGGCATAGCAGTCTCTCAAGAGTCTGATGCAACGTTAGTTTAAAAAAAAGTCCCCTCCTAATTTGAAACAGAATTTCAAACAGAGTGCTCTTTATTGTTCAACTTCAAGCGCTCTATACATAGGTTCACTTTGAAACGTGTAATTAACAAAATAACCAACGTAGGTCAAGGTCTCTGGTACATATATACATCTTTGGTATACATATATAGCCTATAGTGTAACTACCTCAAACATCTTGATTTTTTCACCACCTCCATTAGCAAAAATACCTCCAATACCTACCACAGTCTCAACTGCCAAAGTGGCAATATCATTTATCTCCTTGAACGTATAGGGTGTATAATATGATTCATAAGTAAATCTGAATGGCCATTATGCGTCTGATTTGATATTTGCAAGGATAGAATGAAATCATCCAATAATGATAAATTACTCACAATAGAATGCAATCTTAGTGATGATATAAAGGTCATTATTATTGAAAAGATTGAAAAGAGCACACCCAATAAAGTCCACAAAAGTCCTAGAATTCCATGGAGACAAGTTGATAATCTCAAATGGATATCTCTAAGAACTTTCACCTAATGGGCTAAATATTGACTTCAATGATACAAATGTTACCTAAATGTGCCCCATAAGATACCACACCATGTTCTAAGATAACATACACAAATTCACGTAGAAACGACCAACAATCCCCAGTTAAAGAACCTACCTACACACTCACAGAACTTTTTACAAGCCCGTTAGTCACTATCCGAAAACCCCAACAAATCTTTTAAATAACCCCCCCAAAAACTATCTTAAACACTCACCCACCCACGTAAACCTAAATAAGAACAGAAATAGAAAATGGAAAATCAAAACTAAGTCAACTCAATTCACTTTCTGATATAATTCTAAACTCCAGTTAGAATTGTCTAAACGGAAAAAATATATGTAAAAACCTCAAGTATATTGTATAATTTTAGATAATTGATATCTCCACGATAACAATATGGATTCTAATGTTTAAAGGTTTTGACCTGTCAATCTTCTGAGTGTCATATTTTTTCAATTTTCTTGGGATTTTTATCATTCTACCCCACCAAACTCTCTCGAATGTCCCGATAAACTCATGATAACGCTAAAAACAAATTTGAAATAACAAGGTCATGGTGAAGACAATATTTATAGCAACACCACTTGTTTAAGATTAGCTTCCCTCTGTGTTGACCAGGTAGTGATACATTCACGCCCGGGGAAGACATAGTAGTGTGACCCACACAATATAGAAAACGTCATCACTATGAAAAGCTGGCCACCAGGCGGGTATAATCAGCCTTTTTTCAGAGTTACTGGAAAGCAAAAACTGTCCATTTTATCGGTGTGAATGGACTTTTTGATTGACTTTATGCCGGTTGGAGGATCACAGCCAAAACCTAAGCAAATCTGTGACGTACCCTATCTGCACCCTTTCATCCATCACATGACGTCATTATTAACGGATGCAACCGGTCATGCTACAAGTTTTGTTTTAAAAGGCTACAGACCACAGTTTTTGAACTTGTAGACTAGAGTAAGTATAACTTTTGTTGGTGTGTAGTGGTTGGTTTCTTTTTGGTTTTTGGAAATCTTGATGAGGTCCAACAGGTGCGTTCAATCACATTAAAAATTAAACCCCCTGAATACAGCAAGAAAAATTCCTACAATATTTTCCAGAAGCTGCCGACAACAACTTCTGAAGAAGACAATTTTCGAAAACTTAAATTCTCAAAGCCAAAAAATTTTCATACACACTGTACCTTAGTCCAAAACGCAATAAAACCCATATCGATCGAAATTCACAATTTGATGTATTTCTAACAAAAACAAACCCGATTTCCTACCATTCATAACTACTTTCCAAAACACACTCCCACCTACGTCACATATAATCAATATTAGATGGAATATACTTTCACTTATCAGAGAATTTAAAGGAATATTCCCAGAACCTAGCATCATCGCCTACTGCAAACCCCAAAACATTAAAGGCACGATTGGCAGTAACAATATAATAAATAACTAAGTCCTCCATGATAACATCCCTAAAACTATCAAATCCTTCCAACCCCGCAACAATAGAAATAGTCTATGCTGTAATCACTTTATGCATAGAAACACTTTCACTAACTCTACCACTAACAAGACTTTTTACATCTACCATAATTCCAACTACACAAGCAAGAATGACGAAAAATACAAACTGCAACATACAAGAACATCAGAGTGGTAATTCAACATTAGACTCAATAACTATAAGCACAGAATTAGATCACCTAATCATCTCATCCTACTTCCAGTAGAACAACACAACTGTACCCTCAGCAACAAATTTGACACAGATTACATTTACCATAATTGAGAAAGAAGGAAACCTCTCAAAACAATTAGAATTATGGAACTACTTGATGATATACGCACTAATAGAATTAAAACTATGTCTCTCCTATCGAACTCGACGCTAAACTACCTAAACCACTCTGAGCTCTATCCCGATAATCCCCTCACTCCTTATCATTCTACGCTTACTTACTCAATATCTTTATACTTGCAAACTTCTACCCTGGCCCATAAATATGCACCCTAAAACCACTAAATATACACAAACTCGTGTTTTCCACAACAACCCTACCTGTATAATCTGGGCCTTGCTTACATGTAATTAATGTTACAAACTTATCTCACTTGATCCTTACCTGACTCTTCTTTTGTTTATATCAAATATTGGGAACGTCACACATAGTCACCTAGACTCCTATCAATTGATACCTATATATGGTCCATTTTACTTGTACTACTCAAAGTTATCTGACTTTCCAGAACATCTACAATAATCATTGAGGTTACAGAACATGCATCTCCTGACTGACACTCGGTCGTACCTTTCAAGGACCCCCTCTAACTCATATCCCACCATCTTGTTTACATCTAGAGACAGTGTCGACTCCATAGCTCACCACCGGAACACTTCTAAATAATTTCCAATACTTTAACCCCATTATCACCAAACCCCCAGCTGACACACGGACGTTACTATTTATACACCTACAGTTCTACCCCATCTGTAATATCTCTCGAGTAAGGGTAATTCAACATATAAACTTATATAAGCAAGAACTATACACCACATTATCAAGTATCCAAATTGCTGAACACTGAACCATGATCTAGATTCTCGATGAGCATGACAACCTATTCTTGCCAACCTCCCTAGTCCAGTACAACCAATAAAGTATCCATAACTGCTGCTACTACTTCGGACAAAAGATCCAACTGAACCACCCCAGATTCACGTTCGTAAAACAGTCCAGACTCACCGCTATGGCCTCCCTTGAATCCTCATCGGTATTTCCACTTTGCTTCAATGCAAAAAATCTGATGATAAATTTGTTTGCAATGGTAACCTAACCATATAACCATTTAACCATTTAAACGTACACACGAATTACTGAAGATAGGAAGCCTCCCCGAAACATGTATAGTGAACTAATTAATCTAATTAAACTAATTAATTTTGTGAATGAATTGATTAACGGATTAAGTCTCCATGTACTTCAGATTTTATCTCATTCCCAATTGTTTACACACACACACACACACACACACACACACATATATATATATATATATATATATATGAATATATATATATACATATATATATATATACATATATATATATATATTTATATGTATATATTTATATATATATATATATATATATATATATATATATATATATATATATATATATATATATATATTTATGAAAGAGTCGTAGAAATACCTATATGTATAACATTTTTAACAAATTTGCAATACAGGTAGTATTTAAGACTAAATGGAATTGAGCAAGGAATTGCTGGAGTAGGTTTAGAGTAAGTGGGTGAAAATATGAAAAAGATACAAAATTTTTCCCTCTTATATCCTGGGTTCAAATGTAATTGGAGCTCTAATACGACTGTGATTATTGTTTCATTTTTCTCCATCTGTCGGAATGAGTTGTGTCACTCTATGTAAATGAATATTATGATCCCAACTGATGAAATCACGAACCAATATAAGATAATGTCTTGGGCCATGGGTCGGAAAACTATTTCATCCAATCCGCCAAGTCCGTAGAATAAGTTTGGTGGCATACAATAATTCTTCATTTTTTGTATTCATCTTCGTTTAAAGAAGAGGTAAGTTATAAACAGAGCCCATGTCTCATTTTTGCAGGGGCCTCAAACGATTCAATGATTTATAGCAAGGGACGTTTTAATACTGCGCATTCCTGTCGTCTTACCAATACACACAACATTTTCAACCACAATTTCACAAAGTTTTGTCCCCCAACAAAATGATTAATTGTAATAATTTTCATAAATTTATATCACATGGGAATTCATGTAGGTATACACTCTTATAATGAAAAGAATTCAAGTAATCAAAAACACCCCCCGCAACCCAAACTGTTTTGAAAGCCTTGTACGATCATTTTTCCATTTTTTTATCCATTTTAGCCCACAAGATAGAAGACATGTTCATATCAATATAAGTATTTAAAAATACGAATTAAGATGAATGCAAAAATCATTATGAATTAAGAAATACTGTTTTGATACGAAAACACCAATATATATATATATATATATATATATATATATATATATATATATATATATATATATATATATATATATATATATATATATATATATTGGTGTTTTCGTATTAAAACAGTATTTCTTAATTGGATTTAATTATATATATATATATATATATATATATATATATATATATATATATATATATATATATATATATATATATATATATATACATTGGTGTTTTCGTATTAAAACAGTATTTCTTAATTTAATTTAATTATATATATATATATATATATATATATATATATATATATATGTATATATATATATATTTATATATATATATATATATATATATATTGGTGTTTTCGTATTAAAACAGTATTTTTTAATTCATAATGATATACATATATATATATATATATATATATATATATGTATATATATATATACATACATGAATAATAATATTGATTAATCATGCAGTGCTCTTCCATAGGAATAGAGCACTCTGGTGGGTGGGGAATTCGCTAAAATAAATATGTCGCTTATACTCAACCTTACCGATTGTCCAGTTCAGTGGCCCAAGGGAAGGATACCGGCCCCGGGTCTGAAGCGAAGGTTCCAATTCTGCCTCGCGATACTGGATAGGATAATGGATAGCCTATAGCCACACTGAAGAGTTGTGATACAACGAAACAGCTGTCTGTGGATGACACAATAATTATATATATATATATATTGATCAATAATTGTGTCATTCGCAGACAGCTGGTTCGTTGTATTACAACTCTTTAGGGGGGGGGGTTGATAGACCTTCCTATATCCCTTCCAGTACCTCTCGGAAGGGTTGAAACCTTCATTCCAGACCCAGTGGTAGACATATTACCCCTGCCTTACGCGGAACTGGATAACCAGCAGGACCGAACCAAGCGATATGTACCTACTTACGCATAAGTGAGGTAACTCATCTATTGTAAGCTTATGCAATGCTCTTCCATCGGAATAGAGCACTTTGGTGGATGAGGAGTTTCAGTATAAATGAATATATTGCTCAAATTCAGGCTAACTGACCACCAATTTCCGTAGTTCAGAGGTAGGATATCGGCCTCCGGGTCCAATGTGTGGGTTTCAATTCTGCCTCGCAGTACTGGATGGATTAAAGTCTATAGAAGAGATGTAATACAAGTCTGTGGATGACACAATATATATATATATATATATATATATATATATATATATATATATATATATATATATATATATATATGTGTGTGTGTATACATATAGAGATTTAAATCTGCCACCACTCTAAACTATTTCGTGTGTATACAGTGAGAGCAAAATGTATCCGATATATTCCAAAAAGTGTATTTTAACATCTCTTTTACAGGTTTAAGATTGACAGAATTTGGGTCCAAAGTTTTTGATTTTTCTTCACATAACTTTTTATTGATCAATCTTGTCACAAAATTTTTTAAAATTTCTTTACTTAAAGTTTAGTTCAAATTTCGTTTATTTTTGATGCTTTCGAAAGATATTAAAATGAACGTCCCTAAATTTATCAGATACCTTTAGCACACACTGTTTGTGTTCTCAAACATTCTTATATTCAAAATTATATTTAGTATTATCGATTGTCAACACTTGAAATAACAGAGCTAATTCTGTATTTATGAACCTTTTTTTGAAAGAGAAACAACATCAATTCTTTTCTTAAGATAACAAATTATGTCTTAATTAAAAATAAATAGATATTTGTCTGTGAATACGTCAGCATAAATTGTCAATAATCTAGCCTTTTGCTTTTCAATTAGCTTACCAAATGTTTTTTTCTGAATTTTTTCTTACTCTCATTTCGCTGGTGGCGACCCATCGATTATTGGATTTGGGAACCAAGTCCTTGTCTCTTTAGAAGCATTTAACAAACATAGCAATTTTTCTACTGTTATAAAGATAGTCCTGATTAACTGGATTCGTTTTTTATCTCCCATAAATCAACTAAATGGAAGCGAATTATTCCGATCGGATGGATTCAGCGATTTCCATTATAACTTTCCCTATAGAGTTGAAGGATCTGTTTAGGATTTTATTCTACTGATAATAATGAACAGAGGTACAAAATTTGCGATTATATACATATATATATATACATATATATATATATATATACATATATATATATATATATATATATATATATATATATATAGAGAGAGAGAGAGAGAGAGAGAGAGAGAGATTTATATATATATATATATATATATATATATATATATATATATATATAGAGAGAGAGAGAGAGAGAGAGAGAGAGAGAGAGATAAAGATGAAAAGAGAGAAATACTAGAATAATTCCCAAAAAGGGTCCAATAAATTTCTGAAAGGAGAGTTTTAATATCCGATTTATTATAAAATAAGATTTTGGTTTCGTTGCCTCATCTTTTCAGGCAGTTTGAACCAAAGACGTCTGATGTTGTTCATCATTATCATCATCATCATCAGCAGCAGCAGCAGCAGCAACTGTTGCATTTTAACATTCGTTGTTGGACATAGGCCTCCCTCAAGATCAGCCAAAACTTTTTATTATGGGCGTTGCGGAGTAAATACTTCCTGAATTTTTTCATTTTCTGTTGGCCACCGTCTTGTGATGATGAGCATGATTATCCACTGTGCACGTAACGTGGTTCCCAGTTTAAGGGTCCATCTTTTGGTTAACTTTCATGTTTTAACTCCATAGGTGACTATCGGGCGAGTAAATAAGTTGTATTCCATTCTTTTTAGGATTAATGGGATTTTTTTTTCTCTTGAAGTTTGAGCTTACTCTTCCCAAAGGTTGCCAAACTTGAGTGATTCTTCGCTCGATTTCTTCCTCGATGCGGTTGAAGGGGAGTAAAGTGGCAGAATGCTCATAAATCTAAATTTTTGTCTTCACCTGAGTTGAGTTTTATGGGTGTCATGAGGATGAAGAGTGAGTAATGGTCAGTATAGATCTGAGAAGGTATTTCTCTCTCCTTTCTTTCCCCGTCTTGAAGAGACTTCATTCAAATAGTAATTGTTTCCCTGAATGGCAATGAAGAGAGGGTATATAAAGGTCAGTATGAAGGGATAGTAGATTTTTTTCTCTTTCTGTCAGTTTGCTGGACTTTATTAGGTGGAAGGTTGTATCTATTTAGACTTCCAATGTTTGATTTTAAATGATTCAAGAAAAATTGAATAAAAGCTAAAACGGTAATTGCAAGTTAAAACAAAAGATTAAAACAAAAGTTAGAGTGCGGTTTAAGGTATGGTCTGTAGTTGAAACCAAGAAAATCAATTGAATGATCTGAAATGTCCTTATGTATTTATAGGGAATCAGCATTACTTAATAAAACTCCAAATCACCTATTTACAATTTAATAAAATTGTTTTCTTTTCTTCATCGTCTGTGTTCATTTAGTAAGAGAGAAAGCAACAAATTCTGTTTTAATGAGGTACATCTTTTCATCAGTTAACTAATTTCAAACATTTTAATCATTGTGTCATTTATGTGTTGTTCGTGTATAGTATATTTTTTTTCAATGGTTTGCTTCTTCTCCTAAGCACACTTTACTGCACCCTTTTCAAATAATGGTATAAATGATATTTTACCGTTACAAGATATATTAGAATGGACTTTAAAACCTCATTTAAAAGTTTATTTTCTACCTCTAATATATATATATATATATATACATAGTCGACAGTGAGGGTGATTGCATTTAGTCATTTTTTTCTGGTTCTCGTCTTTCAGTGTTAATGGCTTTTGTCAGTAGTTTCCTCTTATATTGAAAGCTCAACGTTCGTTATCAATAACGAGAGATATTTTAAGATGTTAATTATGTGAGGGACTATATTTAAAATGTGAACGTCTTGTCTTATTACTTTGAAAACTTCAGGTTTCACAGGGTCATGGTTGATAACAAAAGGGATAATGATTTTCTTTGATGCTGCGTTTTCACAGATAATTATTGTCTACCCAATCTTTTCAGCTTCTTTAATTACGGATAGTGGATAATTTTTTTTTTTTTGCGGAATGTTTTGTAAATTTTTATTCCCTGTTTGAATATTATTGTTTTAGAGCGACTAAATGGAATTCTAACCTTGTGTGTTTCGGATGTTATGAAAGAAGAAGTAATATATATATATATATATATATATATATATATATATATATATATATATATATGAATGATATTATTCAAAATCTACAAAGGCGTATGGAATTTACTCTATGACAATGGTTCAACCTCTGTTTTGCTGTGTTAGTTTTACGAGGACATAAATAGACAGTCTCTACTCAATTACTGTTACATAAATATATAATTTGTTTGTTTCTGGCTTTTAGAAAAAGCTTTGGGAAATTCTGCACACACACACACACACAAACAGACACACACACACACACACACACACACACACACACACATGTATATATAGTATCCAATCTGGATATGTTTTAAGTAAAATCTAGTTTCGCGTTTTTAAACTGAATAAATAAAAAATTATTATGTGCTCTTTACTCATCAAATTTCCGATATACATACGTTTGAAATTTGACTTCAAACAACTTGACTATACTTTCAAATAAATTCAAGAATAGAGTACACAATCTAAATTCAGAAATTTACGTGCATCATCACGTGATTCTTTCACATTAATTAATAAATACATTTCTAAATAAATATCATACACAGTGAATAAGTGTATTCATCATCAAACAAAATAACATAAAAACAAATCTAAAATCAAATATACTAGTTGTGATATATATATATATATATATATATATATATATATACATATATATATATATATATATATGTATATACAACGAAACAGCTATCTGTGGTTGACGAAATAATCAACACTCCTCTATTCATGTTCGAGCACTCTTTAAGTGAGGTATATCGTTCATTGTAAGCTTATGCAATACTCTTCCATAGGAATAGAGCACTATGGTGGATGAGGAATTTAAACCAATTAAATATATTGCTTAAATTCAGCCTCACTGACCGTCCAGTTCCCTTGCACAGATGCAGGGTATCGGTCTCCGTGTCTGAAGCGAAGTTTTCAATCCTGCCTCGTGGTACTGGATGAGATAACAGATAGTCTATAGCCACACTGAAGAGTTGTAACACAACGAAACAGCTGTCTGTGGATGACACGATAATATATATATATATATATATATATATATATATATATATTTCGTAACAAATCATATGATATCAAAAAACAATATGAAAGACAATAAATATAGTGGCATTTAAAAAAGCAAGATAAATCTATTTATATTGATATAACAAATTGTATGATTACAACATCAAATTATTTTTCTTTATAACAGTTAAATCTTCCAACTAACTTGTGAGTAAACTTTTTCTTCAAAGTGACTATGTCTGCCAATCATTTATAACTCATTCTTTGAATTTCCGTTTGTGTCAACGTTTTGAAATAATTTCATTGCTACTGTTGATGTTGTGAGTTTCTGTGTCCTTAAATATTTATATTCTCTATTTTCTTTCTTAAAATCACAAGTATATATATATATATATATTTATATGTATATATATATGCATTAAAGTAATTTGAAACTATTCAATTAACTTTAAAGTATTTGAAACTGTTTAATCAACTTGAAATGATCTCCTTTTATAACACGACAAATGCATCATTTGGCCTAGACAGCATAAATAAAATGAGCAATTGAAAAACACGGGCTGCTGAAGGAATCGAAACTGTGATCGATTGGTAGCTGCTCCTACGTAGCACCGACCATGGAGCTGAACAGTCGCCGATAATGCAAAAGCCAAAATAACTGCTTTTACCGGTGGAGCTCCAAGGCCACTGAACCACATCAGCAGTGGCCAATCTACTAAGCCCCCTGTCAAAACGTCATGGACCACCGTGGCAGGGCATGGCCCAACACTACGCATGGTTCGCACACTGAAAATTATATCGGCTGTTCCCACTCGGTCTTTGCCCCCAAAGACCCAGCCTCATCATTTGCTTTGGGTGGGGATGATGTGCTCCAAGGACGACAACCCAAACACTTCACCACGAGAACATCCGTTCCTACCGAGTCATCGATCCAATAGCAACCATCCAAACAAAGCCCGAAAACCATCAGCAAACGGACAACATTATACATTGGCGCCTACAATGTCAGAATACTGTCAACTGACATGCACCTAACCGATCTAGAAAGTGAAATAAAGATGTAAAATGGGACATCATAGGCATTAGTGAAATAAGAAGATCCAGAGAACAACTAATCGAACTGAGGAGCAGACATCTTCTTTATAGCTACGGAAAAGAGAAAGTAAAACAAAGTGGAGTAGACTTTCTCATCAATAAGGACCTTAACCACAATGTGGCAGGCTTCAAAGCCGTCTCTGACCGAATAGCCAGCGTCACCGTACAACTTTCGAAGAGGTGCGAAGGTAATATCATCCAAATCTACGCTCACACTTCGCAATCAACCCAGGAGGAAATAGACAACTTCTATGATGACCTGAATTCCCTACTCCAAGACACCAGAAAACACTTCAATGTTATCATGGGAGACTTCAACACGCAGATAGGACGAGGAAATGAAGATTGTGTGGCAAATTTGGATATAAAGTACGGAACGAGAGTGGAAAAGAGCTTGTAAACTTTGCAACGGCTAACGGATTCAATATCATGAACTCCTCCTTCAAGAAAGGACCCTATAGGAAATGAACTTGGAAGAGCCCCAATTACGAAACAAAGAACGAAATGGACTGCATCCTACCAGACAAAAGTAAGATCGTCAAGGATATCCAAGTCCTTAATCAAGTCAATGTGGGAAGCGACCACACATTGGTAAGATGTAAAATTCAGATGAATAACAACAAAGAACGCAAGAGAATGTTCCATACCGAATCGACTTTCGAAAAAGGTCGGAGCTTAAAAGCAATAGACAAAGGCCTCAATTTGAGACGGAAACAAATAACCAGCATAATCGAAGAAAATGGAGACCTAACCACAGACAGAGACAGGATTGTCAAATCTGCCAAAGAATTTTACCAAAAACTCTGTTAATTCAAACAAGGACTACGAAACAATGAACAAGATGCGCAGGACGTAAGCAACTTGAGGACCTCTCAGAAGTGACCCAGAAGGAGGTGAAGCAAGCCATCGAATAGACGAAGAAAGGAAAGGCTCCTGGACAAGACAACATCACCATCGACCTACTACGAAAAGCGGGTAAGATCGTCTCTAGGAAACTGGCCTTCCTTTTCAACTTGTGTCTAAAACAGAGTAAGCCGTAGATGATTGAAACACTGCAATCATAATGCATTTATACATGAAAAGAAACCCAAAAGACCTCAACAACTACAGGCCTATAAGCCCACTTAACTGCAAATACAAAATTTTTACAAAAATCATCATCAACCGAATCACAAAAATACTAGATGAAAAGCAACCACGAAAGCAGAAAAAAAAGCAGCAGAATGTAAACTACCACTCGCTGTAGCATTTATCGACTCCGTAATGGCCTTCGACTCAGTTGAAATGGTCATGGAGGCCATCACACGACAAGGTGTAGATCCAGTATGTGTCAAAGTGCTGGCATATATATATAATCACAGCAGCTCCTTTATCAGGCTACATAAAGATTCGGAGCCCTTTCAGCTCCAAAAAAGAGTAAGACGAGGTGATACCAGCTCACCCAAACTCTTCACAGCCTGCCTCGCGATGATATTTCGAAATCTGGACTGGGAGTACAAACGAATCAAAGTGGACGGCAAATATTTGAGCAACCTCAGATTTGCAGACGAAATCGTCCTCTTCGCGACCTACACGACCTCCAACTAATGCTAGATGAACTAAATGAAGAGAGCAAGAAAGTGGCCTCCACATGAACTTCAGCAAGAAGAAAATCATGTTCCACAAACAAATCGGAAATAAAAACACCAAGATCAAAATTGAGGACACAGAACTGGAGAAAAGAGACCATTAAATCTACTTAGGACAACAAATCTCCATGAGACCTTCAAAAAAAGAAAAAAATCAAGCAAAGAATCACCCTAGGATGGCAAGCCTTTGGTAGAGCAAGCTCAACCTTCAAAAACAAGGAGATTCCATTCATCCTCGAAAGAAGGGTGTACAACCAATGTATCCTCTCAATAGTGACTGATGAAGCTGAAACATGGAACCTAACCAAGATATAGACCCGCTAATTGCAAACCATGCAACGTGCACATGAAAGAATTATGCTCAAACTCCCATGAAGAGACCACAAGAGAGCACTATACATCCGGTAGAGGACAGGGGTCAGGGATATAATAGAATCAATTAAAAAACTCAAATGGCAATGGGCTGGCCATGTTGCAAGGATGACTGAAAACTGATTGACATTATGACTCTCAAAATGGATCCCAAGAGATCTCGTACGCAACCGAGGCCTGCAGAGTACTAAATCGAGAGATGAGCTCGACAAATTAAGAAAGTACTGGCTCCACGACGCGCCCAAAAAGTGTGGCGTATCCTGGGGAAGGTCTATGTCCAACGACGGACGTTAAAAGACTGATGATAATGATGTGATGTCTTGTCACGCTATGGGACACAATAGACACTGTAAAATAGAAGTTCATTCATGCGACTGACTTTGTAAAATAGACTTCCATTCATGTTTGTATGACGTAATAAAAATGCTGAATTCGAGGAATGGTAGAAAAACAGAAAAAGTAATAAAAAGGAAAGAACACTATTTTCTGAGGCCACTGCAACTAAATTTGATTTAGAATCTAAAAAATAATTTTTTTAAAAGGAGAAATTGAACGGCAGCATCTTTTTTCATTGTGTATATACGTTAATACCTCCGTTTTCTTTTTAGCCTATCAGCATCTTACAGAACACACATACAATAATTTCTTCTAATCGACTTATTGCTAAACTTTAAACTATTCAAAGGTAAAATGATGTGAAGATACAATTTATCGAGTTTAATGTAACATGAAATTCTATTTCTACTAACTTATGTCGTCAGATTTATTCATACATAGGTGACGGGTACATATCACTTTCATAATAAATCAAGATCGTCTCCTATCATAAAGTAAAACATTAAAGGAAACATTTTCCTCAGATCATCTGAGTGGTGTTCTGAAAACTTTCTATTTATAGACAAGTACAATCAGATAACACAATTCTTCCTAACCACATTTACTTGAAAAAGTTTAATATGATGCTCAATGGCTTGACATAGACGGGAAATGTCCAATTTCTTTTTAGATACAATTATTTCTTTAGGTGTGACAATAACCTTGCTTAAAACTACGATATCGACAATCCACATCCTTGAGTGTCATATTCTTCACTAAATAGACGTACACACAAACGGTCTTTGCTCAGATCTGTTTACTGCAGAATGCAGGCTATTCCAGCATACATCCATGTGCACCCATTTCGTTACGTACGTACACACAGGTATATATGCACGTAAACAAATGCATGTTCTTATTGCATAGCATACATGACTGGACATTTATAATCTTATATGAGACCAAAATGCATTTTTTTAACTTTGTATATCATCGAACATGAACAACTTTATTCATAAATACGTAGTATACGAATCTACAAAAATCATTTCTTCTCAAACAATTATAAGATTAATTGTGCTGATCTAGAGTGTATATCTCTAATAAATACATCTTGGTACGTTATATTGTATTCGTATTTTTATTCTGCATTCAATCCTACATTTGCATTTTCTCTATCCGAATGCTGCATCTTTTATTCGGTTCTTATTCATTCACATATAAGCGAATATATTTATCGACAACTCAAAAAATAGACGAATACTCATTGCCCTGCACGAAAACTAACGCTCCTTCTATATATTCTAACTAGCAGTAGCAAGCGATAACATGCCTCACTTATATGAATACAGTAACTAATACTACTGAAGCCATAGTTCTTATTGTGTAAAGCATTTAATTTTGTAGACAGTCTAAGCAAATAGTTCAATATTAAATGTTAACGTTGTGTGATTAAGTTTCAAGGTACTTGAGTGAATTTTCTTCGTTACATAATGTTTATATACAATTCTTAATCTCGTAATGGAAATCTGTATGGGGTATTTTACTATGAACACGATAAAAGAACATCGAGAATATTGATAATTACACGTAAGCCTTTCAATGTTTTTGAACAATGAATTGTAATATTTTTGTAATTTTAGAATCATCTTCTCTAATTAAATTTACATAACAATCCTTGAATCGTTCAGTGGATCAGTAAGAAATGTAAAAACGTCGTTATTTTCGACGGTATAAGTATCTATGTACTTATAAATCGTTTTGATCCATCGTTCTCGGCTTGAGGTGTACACTATCACCTTTACGAATTTTAGGTAATATTTTACAATCAGATGCAAAGTGCAAAGTCTTTTGGTGTAAAATTTGTCAATGGTTTGAACCGCTGTTGTGAACAGGTGCACCTGGTTCTATAATTAATAAAACAGTCGCCATTTTTCACGACAGGGGTATACTAGTAAATATATAAATAAAACAAAATTACATTAGAGAAAATTCTGGTGAGATATCTTGCAAGCCGGCTCTTAGTGGTTATACATAACCGGAAATATAACGCTCGCTATTCTCAACCCACAAGAAACAAGAGGCTTGTGTTCAAGTACATGCCCCCCTGTGGGGATTGAACTCGCTCTTCTTCGAGTCCAGTTCGATAGCCATTTCCCTATTGTGACTTATACCCTGGATAACTTAAAATAACCCTAGTGGTAATGTTGGCGGGAGGAGTGACCCAACAACTGTGTACTACTAGAGCAAATAAAGAAAAATAGCAGAGATCTCTCTTTCTGTTTCCCTCTCATTTCATTAACCCGATGCTAATGATAATGATGATAATAATTATCAGTGTTGGATAAACTACTAAGTTGCTGAAAAGGAACGCTCTATTGAAAGTCTATTGATAATTAAAGCAACAGAAGAACGTGCCTAATATGTTGAGGGAATCTCACACCGAATGGGTCCCTTTGTCCTTGCTAGCAGTAATTTTCACAGTTGTTTGTATCATGTTTGGTTAACTTCAAACCAATTTTATTAATTTCAGTTCATAATTTATTCATTTATTCATTCATTTGTTATATTCAGGGTAATTTGGGGGTATTTTTGAGTGAGTATATTTGGAACTTTGGTAAAAGATAGAGATTTAAAATTTGAATACTTTATTCTGACGTATTTGTAGATTATTTTTTGAAGGAGGAGAAAAACCTTCCGAAAAAAAAAAAAATGAACAGCAAAATTAAAAATAAAAAAAAAAGATTTTCTGAGAAAAAGTTTCTTGTCAACACATTGTCGTTTGTTTAATGAAGACTGGTTCAGAAATGAGGGAGGAAAGGTCACATAAATTTGAAAAATATTATTCTGAAAAATTGAGCTTGACTTTTTTATAACCAAAAAATCTCATTTTGGATATTACATCTCATTAATCGCTCATTATACAAAAAATATACCATCTACATTTTGCATGTAATATTTACGTAATATATTTGTACAAAATGCTACGTTTAAACGATACATAAAAATGTTTTAAAGAGAAATATCACTGCTGCCGGTGTCTGCTTGTGTCCTACTATGTCATACAATATATATAAACGGCGCAAGTCATAAGATTGCTTTTTGTCAAATTATTATATTCCATTCGAAAACAAATTGATTTAAAATAAGACTTGACACTTCTAGAAATACTTTTTTATTTATTTAATAAGATGATGTAAAGAACAAAAATGTCAAAATTTTGACAAATGAGGTGTAATTCCCCCACCCATTGTTGATCCAGAGTTTGTGGTTCGGTGCAGCACACTTCCCCGTTCACCCAGCCCCACAAGAGGAACTCATAGGTTGTGAAATCAGGGCTTCGTGCAAGCCATTCATTTCTAATGGGGAGTTCTACTTCGGGACCCACAATTTCAAGGGGTCTGTGCTAAACGTTTGCAATTGTCAAACATATTTGTCGTCTTATGCTGCTGCATAGAAAGAAAGTTAATGACTTAGCAGGAAAAAAATTATGTTTTGATATTTATCACTTACATTGTATGCCCAGCACAGGCTTAATTCACCTCTTCTACTTCTTAATAATAATGAGGACTGAAAACCCAAACCCATTCCGCATCAGCCGTCACATAGATAACCAAGCGTCCCCACCCCCAAAGAAAAACCGAACAGGGATCAAATAATTTTCAATTGGAGCAAACTTTTCCGTCAAATTTCAGATAGGTCCTCAGAACCGGAATGACTCCAACCTTGGCCCATCTGATTCACCAGCGAGCAAGCATCACAATGCAATACGCCCGAAAAGATCACACAAAGAGTATAGACCAGTTATAACTGCATTCCACACGGCATTGAATAACTAAGCCAAGAACACAACAGCCCAGACGTATTCTATATGGAGGGAAAAAATGGGCGAAAATAGTCGTTCCTATATCGATGTTAAGAAACTAACCAATGTCGGCCAAGATGTTAAAGAAATAGGCGACTAAGTGCAGCGGAAATCGATGAAATAAAGAATACCACTAACAACATCGGACCAGTAGAGGTAAACCAGCTGGAACATAGATGGAACCATAACAAAAGAATCTTCAGCACATATCCGAGACCTGATAGTGGAAGAAATAAGACTAAATATCATTGTCATCAGATCAGAAAGCGAGTTATCAACAAACAAGACGGATGATGAATTTCAAAAAAGCAAACAATATAGATAAAATAAACTCAGCGAAAGAGAACTTAGGAAATTAAGTGAAATGGAAAACCTAAATCTCCATGATAGACAATCACTTCCCGAAATCCGACAAAACAATGGAAATCTCCTTACGGTACAAATATACAATGGAGCGCATGAAATCCTATTCCAGTAAAAAAATTACCGCAAATATAACTAATCTAAATGATTTGATATACACTACTGTGCGAACAGCAAGAAATTCTATTAGGTATAAAATAAAGAAAAAACAAAAACAATTAAGAATATACAACAATAGTCGAAGGAAAAGATACAGAAGGAGATAGATTACGGAAGGGGAGAGGGTTATCTATAGTTGATGAACTCTCTAAAGGAGTGAACATTAAAACCACAGAATGCAGAAAGGTCACGGGTAAATATTAACAGTAAAAGACTTACCTCGTACTGAAGAAACCATTCAACAGAACATACTGGTCAAAGCCCAGAGGATAAGACGATTTGAGAAAAGAATTAAATTTTACCGCCCAAACCTGGTGTTTAATACAGACGCCAAGAAATTCTACATAGAGATGGGCAGACAGCCAGCCGAGATTAAAGAACCGCATTCAATAGATTTAGAGAGATTCTGAGCAAACATTTGGAGCAACGGTAAAACGTTCAACGCAAATGCAGAGTGGCTTAGGAAAGAAGATGAAAGAATGGAAGGTATAATCTTACAGGAATGGAGCAATATAACAATGGAAAAAGTCCATGATGCTCTGCAGAATACAATTGGAAAGCGTCGCGAATAGATAAAATCTCCATTTCCTGGGTAAACACACTCTCATCTGACCGCATAAACTTAATAAAACCTCTGTCCAACGTCATGAACGCCCCACATGAAACACCAGCGTGGGAAAGCAATAACACCACTTACTTCCTGCCCAAAAGCAGTAAAAGAAAAAAACAAAAGAACTGCGGGGCCATCACCTGTCACACAAACACCTATAAACTAATCACGACAATAATATCAAATAGAATGTTTTCGCACCTTGAAAACAACAATGTCTTTCCCCGAGAACAAAAAGGCGACAAAGGAAGTTCTTATGGGAGCAAAAACCAACTTCTAATTAATAAAATGATACTCGAGAACTGCTGAGCCAAACGTCGTAACCTTAGTGCAGCCTGAATAGATTACCAAAAAGTGTTTGATAGTGTACCACATACTAGGATACTAAAAAAACTTAGAAATATATAAAATCGCACCAGCTATAATCGATTTCTTCAAACATAGCATGACACCAAAGAGTACCAAACGCCACCTTAACCACAATAAATATTCATCTGAATCCAGGAATATAGATATTAACAGCGGAATCTTCCAAGGAGATTCTCTTTCTCCTCCTTTTCTGTTTATCCATCATCGTTCTTTCAATTCAACTCCACACCAACACCTATGGATATAAAACCGGTAAGATAATAAACCACGTATTCTTCATAAATAACCTTACACTTTGTGCAAATAACGACTCTGAGCAGCGATGACTTCTGCAAACTGTTACAAAGCTCAATGATGATAGAAGAATGAAATTCTGCCTTGATGTGTGAAAGCAACTTTCAGGCAATGAAAACTGCAAGAGGAATAACAATTTTTACTTTTTTTTATTATGTGAGGATTGTTCTTGTCACGGTAAAAAAAAACAAAATCAGACCCGGGTTTAGATTAGTGTTAGACAATAATTGATGATGATAATGATGATGGCATCAATACTTTCTAGTTCCATTCTCGTTATCAAATGGTGTTCCATCTCAAGAACGACTGACAAGCAATTAGGAATATCGTCGTATGTTCATTTGTAAAAATAAAATTATTCAAATTGTTCTGAGTTTAGCACTTCAAGACCGTGTCATCTTCTCAGTAATGTCGGACGTGAATTATTAAACATTCTTTGGTCACTTTCCAAAGCAAGTCTGAATTTTGAAAATAATTATTTATATTTTGAACGATGACAAATAAGCAAACGCAGCAACAACTTGGTAGAAAATGGCAGAAGATGATATAGTTCACATGTCTCTGTCTTCTCCATAATTTCTCGGTGTGTAGTGACATTGAGTATAATTTTGTAAATCTCTCAAAAGATACTTTTCCTCATTCACTTGAACTGCTGTGATGACATTATAAATATTGCTGTGTGAACAAATCTTAACTAATGTTGAGACAAAAAAACGCTGAAAGATCCAGTATTGTTGCCGAACGATGTACTTGGCTTGGGTTTCTCATCGAGTAATCCATGGCCTATTGATTGGCCATTGCATATAATTTGCTCTCCTGTGATGTTGTATTTGAATATTTTCATCGGGCAAAACCGGTTACCCCAACCTACGATTACTGACTATTGTAAAAGTAAGATGAGCAAATGAATGAGGAGATCTGGACAAGTATGAATTACATTAACACAGAACTATAAATTTAGCTACAAAAATAAATCAAATTATATTAAAGCTATTATCAATTTATTTATCCTTATTTGAAGAAAATATTTAAACGACAAATGTAGACCTCCCCATCAACCAAATTAATTTAGTGATTTATCTCTCCTTTTTTTGTAAGTTTCTCCAATGTAATGAAATCTCACGTTCTTTATTGACTTAAACAATGCAATATCATAAGACCACAATTAGAAAAGAATGATTTGGGTCAAACTAAATAAAGTAAAATGAAAAAGAAAATAATACAAAAAAACAAAACAAAACAAATTAATTTGAATTGCTGGTGAGGAGATGAATAAACACACAGGTCTGGTTAGTCACTCAACAGCAACTGTCATGTGATCGACGTTTTTTGGTAGCATACCATGTTGGGGATGATCAACTGAGAAATTAAAAAATCTGGTGATCAATCAATGATTACATTTCTATTTTTGTTGGACAGTGACCCCCGAAAAAGTCTGAATTTTCAAAAATGCTGCCGGATATAAACTGAGGGAACAATTTAGCACAAGCTTGCATACATACCTGAGCCCCTCTAAAAACCTATTGGGGGTGAGGGTAAAAAAAACTACCTAAACGCTTTTGTTTCTAGATATAAAAGGAAGTAAATGTTTAAATTTTCAGTTGGTTAGGTACGGCGAGTACACGTAATAAGTAGCCGGCCAGCCATACCAACTTCAACACTGGAGAGACCAATGTTGACAGTTTTCGTTGTTACTATTTAATTTTAGCAAACAGGGAGGGGTCTGCACAATTTCTTAAGTTGAATAAAGTAAAGACCTTCTACCACCCTTAAAACTTGACTGCCATTTTACTTTCCTTGGTGTCAGTAGGCTTACGACTAAAATTACGTTGGATACACCGCTTGAACAAATAAAAAGTCTAGTCAGCAACTAGATGGGTGACCACTTGGAAAATACAAGGTGCATTGAAATAAGTGACACCTCTTCGGGTAATTGTTACCCATTTTATTTCACATATCGCAGGCCAAGAATAGAGAAACTTGTTGTATGGGAAGCATAGGTAACGTAAGGGTACTATTTACTGTTAGAAATGAAAAGGTTAATTTTTTTCCTTGAGAAAATGTCCCTGAAATCGTTTTATTCTCTTATCCCTTTACAAACGGATCTAAAAGTCTAACCAAAAACTGGCGAGTTCTCTTACACTAAAAATAAGGTTCGACTCAAAAAGGGACAAATCAGCAAATTTCATTTCGGTATGTCGGCTCATCAGTCAGTGATTCATTCCTTCATTTAGACTGTTGATACAAGAGATGCACGAATATCTAAAATCGTCTTTGAGGATAACTTTGTGTTGTATCTTAGTTGAAAAAAAAAGTGTAATTGTTTGGAATAAATTCATCAAAGTCAATATTTTGCAAGGGGTGTAACTTCTCGGTCGACACGATTAGCTGTTGCTGCTGTAAAACTCTTACGGAACCAATAAGAGCAGGAAAGATCTGAACATTCTAAACTCCATTTTATTAAATTCAACTACAAATGGTCAGTATTGGGTTAGTACTTAGGGTTAGCATTAGCGTTGGAGTTTATTTTTGTAATAAATTGAAAGATACAGCAACATAAAAAAGCGGTGTGGTGCAAAAAAGGTTTGATTACATCAGACGACCATTTCTTCCAATTAAAATCGAATGATATAATAACAACGTTTTTGTACAGCCATTAACCGGGTTATCTCCCTTGAAAAATATTGACTGATGTTTCCATACAATTAACCAAAAAAAAAAGGAGATGAAAAGTATATAACATTCACAAATAGATATATTTACCTCACAAATAGACATTTTTTTTAACGTGGCTTATTTCCTAAGGTCGTTGACTTGAACGAAATAAATATTTCACAATATAAATTCGATAAAACTATGATCTGAAAAAGTTCATCTTCGGTAGATCTATCAACTTTTATCCCCGACATTTTGCGTCGTTCTTTTCATAAATTGGTGTCAGACTGAATGATTGTATCGATAAACTTTTTCTTACGAAAGTGGTATCGAATATACATTTTACGTGAATTCTTTAATGGAATTTGTACGAGACAGCGACATAGTACCGTAATATTGCATGTCAAATGGAATACAGCGATTATACCAATCAATAAAATGTAGAAATATACATAAAGTAAGATCATCTTTAGAAGAAAGTAAAATTTGACGCTTATAAGAAGTCTGAATTATAGTTCGACATATACGAATAAGATTCACCTATAATTGATCGTCAAAAGTTTTCTATGTGTATATTTTTAGTGATCAGACAAGAACTTGATCGTAAACAAATATAGAGGTTCATTGAACATGAAGGATGATTCGTCAGGTTTAACTTTAAATAACTTTTTTGTTTGCGAATAAGTGAAAAAGAAACATAAATTGAATGAAACAAAAATGTATCGAATGAGTGAGACGAAATAACGCATCAGAAGAAGTGAAAAAATGTATCACAGAAGAGAAAAATAACGTATCAAAAGCGTGAGAAAATAACGTGTCAAAGAAGTGACACAAATAACGTATCAAAAGAGTGAAAGCGATAACATGTCAGAAGAGTGAAAAAATAACGAAATAAAAGAGTGAAAAAATGTATTGTGTTGAGTGAAAAGGATAAACAAGGAAATAAACCATCAAAATAAGTGGAAAAAATGTATCACAGAAGTGAAAAAATAACGTATCAAAGGAGTGACACAATGAATTATCAAAGGAGTGACACAAATGAATTAATAAAGGAGTGACAAAGTGTCATATCGAAGGGGTGACAAAGTGTCATATCAAAGGAGTGACAAAAATAAGCATTAAAGGTGTGACAGAAATAACGTACCAAAGGAGTGGCAAAAATAATGTGTGGAAAGAGTGGAATGGATAAATGTCAGAGGAGTGACAAAAATAACGAATCAAATGAGTGAGAAAAACGTATAAACGGAATGAAAAGGATAACTGATCACAGGAATGAAAAAGCAACGTATCAAAGGAATTAAAAAAACGTATCAAAAGAGTGAAAAAGGCAAAAAGAAGAATCAAAGAGCAAAGCGAATAACGTATAAAATGGGTATGAAAAAACAACGTATCGAAGGAGTGCCAAAAATAAGTTATCGTAGTATGAGAAAGGCATGAATGCATACACAAAGAGAGGAAGAAATAATATTTCCAAAGCAGTGAAATAAGCATCAAAGGAGTGACAAAAATAATGTATCTGAGAAGTGTAAAGGAACACTTCAGAGGAATGAAAAAATGTATCAAAGGAGTAAAAAAGGGAAGTAGTAAATCAAAAGTGTGAAAAAATATAACGTTTCCGAATAAAGGAATGACAATAATAACAAAACACAAAAATGACAAAAGTAGCCGAGCAAAGGAGTGACAACAGTAGCATGAAAATAACGAATTGGGTGGGAAACGTATCAAACAACTGGAAAAGCATATCAAAGGAAGTGACTAAAAAACGTATACAAGGAGTGAAGTGGGGAACAAAACGTATCAAAGGAGTAAGAATTAGCTCATTAGAGGTGTGAAAAAATACAACGAGAAAGCGTATCAAAGGAATTGGAAAACGTACCAATGGTGTGAAGGAATCGTATCAAAATAACATATCAAAATATTAAAGAAAAAAGCATTCGAAATGACAAAAGGAATGTAACAAATGGCTGACAGAATACCGTATTATGGTCGTGAAACAATGTAACGCATAAAAAGCTTCATAAAAAATGCTGTATAACGGTATTGAAACTAATTCACGTATCAAAGAAGTGACAAAAATAATGTATCGATACGTTTCATTGGAATGTCAAGAAACGTATCGAGATTTATTTTGGGTGATAAAGGGAAAATAACGTTTGGGTGGTTAGTGAAAAATACCATATTGAAAGAGTGACGAAATACTGTATAGAAATACTGAGGAAATAGCGTATCAAAGGAATAAGAAAAAGTGTATAAAAAGGCTTGAACAAAATCACTTATCAAATAAGTGATAAAAATAATGCATCAAAATACTGAGAGAAATACCATATCAAAGGAGTGAGAATACGTATTAAAGGCGTGACAAAAATGATGCATCAGTGCAACAAGAAACGTTTTAAAAGAGTCAAAAAACGTATCAAAGGAGTGACCATGGGGAAATAACGTATCAAATGAGTGAATAAAATAACGAATGAAAAACATATCAAGGGGTAGGAAAATAACGTATCACAGGTGAGAAACAAAATAACGTATCAAAGTCGTCAAAAAGGAAAATTAGCACATAAAAAGATTGAAGGAATTCCATCAAAGGTATAAGTATATCATGATTTGAAAGGAGATAGTATTCCATCTATACTGATGAAACAGCGGTATTGATTTTGATTCCTTGAAACCGTGCCATGATAAGCAACAGAGGATCAATTCTTGTGCAAATGCAGAAACAAGTTGAGTTTGATACAAACTGATGGCACATCTCCTTGAGGTAACCACTAACGAGGGTGGTCTGGTTAGTCGCTCAATGGTAAGCTAACAAAACCAGCATATTTTGGCAGCATCTTGGGATGATTAATTGGATAATTAGGAAAATGGGTGATCAATTAATCAGTTACTTTCTCTGCCTTTTGCTGCATCACTGAATTGTCCATATTTTTAAAAAAATCAATATAACAACAAAAAAAAAACAACAAAAAAACTTAAACGTATCCCGGCCCAAACTAAGGACCAATTTAAAATAAACTCACATTGTAAATTGAGACCCCACTGAAATACTAATTGAATATTGAAATAACGTGGAAATGATGAAATGTTTAAATTTTCAGTCCTCTAGCTCCATTGGTGCAGCCTGTACGCGTGATACATACATATGTAGCTAGCTAGTCAGCCAGACGAACTTAAAAACTGAAAAAAATGTATGACGAAAATTTTGGTGACAGTTGTGGTTGACGGTTTCTAATAGTCTAGCAAGCAATTACAACTGTAGTGAGCAATGCTGTACTTGGTATCTGCAGGCCACTTATATCCGTTATCTGTGAGGCTTGCAATGTGTTATCTGTAATTGCACAAGCGCGTGCTCACCATTATCTCAGGAATTCAAATTCACTCTTATCGGTTGCGGAGAGCAAGCACGATCTTGAAGAACAAGAAGCTCGCAGTGGTTTTAAAAAGAAATGTCCTCAACCAGTACATCCTACTGTTAGTCACCTAGGGAGCTGAAACATTGGACTTAACCAAGATATTGGCTCTAAAACTGAGAACCATGCAACGTGCACCTAAAAGAAAAATCTTGTTTGCCATCCCATGGAATGATTACAAAACTGCACAATATATTAAAGAGAAAACGGGTGTCAGAGATATCAAAAAAATCACACGCCAGCTTAAATGATAATGGGAAGGTCATGTTGCTAGGATATCAGACAGTCGCTGGGCATTGTGATTCACAATACGTATCGATCAAGATCATGGGCGAAATTGCGACTGGCAAAATGTAAGATGGCTTGATTATCTGAACAAGTTCTGAACGTTTTTGCACCATGGCGCTCAAAAGAAGGGTGCCAAACTTTGAGAAAGGCTTTTGTGCAATAACGGACTTCAATTTAACGCTGATTACGAATTTATTGCAATTTTAAACTGCTCTATGTTTTTTTTTTACATGTATGAATCAAACTTGAAATTCATTTCTTTTTCTCAAGGTTGGACGGAAACCAACCACATTGATTAAGTTACGCTCTTAAACTCCAAAGTACTATAACATGAAGTCGTGGAATTTTCATGGGAATTGATAACTAAATCTATCCATCATCTCATGCCTCTCCTCTCACCATTTGCCTTAGTAAACTACCTAAGATAATTTTTTCTCCTCTCTCTCTCATGCACACTACCCCTCTATTAAACTACCTAATTTATGTTATTATCAAAATCATAACATTCGGAGCAGGCAGAAACAAGCAGAATAATATAATAGATATCTTTGATAATATCGTAGATTATTAACGCAGAAAAACTAACCTTCTTTAAACCATTGAAGAAGAGTCAACGCCAAAAGACAAACGTTATATATCTCGTCAGCCTCTTCCAAGTGGTGAAGTAGCAACAGTCAGCAAATGTCAATAGGTTACCAATTATTCTAACGTGCACAAACTTAGACATAGGCAGCCAAACGGTTTCGTGTAGAGCTACCAAATTTGGTATGCATACTCAATAGACACAGGGGAAGGTTTTAAAGTAAAAATCATAATGACATCGATTTTTACTAGGACTCCTTAAGACACTACATCTAGCATTTCCACTGAACTTGACTGATGGAAACAACACATCAGCTCACTATCAGTAAGGAAGAATAATTTTACTGTCATTGTCACTAGCTGAGACGCAAGTGTTCGCCCCTTACCGGACGTAGACGGGTACCCTAGCTAGCATTCATATATTCCGGAAAAGAGAATCGTTACTCACTTAGGCTTACATGAATATACATATGCTTATTCAGGCATGTAAAAAAATTGCTTTTGCTTTCCAGGCGAATTGCAATTACTTGAAAGAGAATCCTTTATTTTTTTTTCAAAAATCGTCAGCTGCAGAATTTCGTAGACTATCACTTGTTTTTCACACGAAAAAAGAAACCAAACTTGCTTGGCATATTTTCCATCTTGCCTCGATGTCTGCTCAAGTTTTGGACTTTCTCTATTTATCTGAATCGTTTCGAGTTGAATAAACACGTTTTGGGCATTTTTTTTTTTTTTTTACTTTTAAATTGCAATGAACGTTTTAGACTATAGTGTACGGGTTTCCAATGAATGAGTTTAGGTATTATTCATTCACGAGTAGACGAAAAAGAACTTTTTAGATGCGAGAGCATCTCTAGTACCCATGACTGCAATTTACTGACGTGCTGACATACTAAAATAGAATTTTCTCATTTTAGCTCTTCTAGAGCTAGATGTAGCTCTGTTTCGGTGCACTTAGCTCCAATAAATCACCAACTGACTAACATACCAAGACAAGATTTTAAAGGGAGGGGCTGTTAAAGGAATGGCCATTTAAGCAAAGGTTCTTTTTTTAAGGACAGGACTTTTAAAAGAATATATGAGATCAAACTAGTGCATTTATGGTGTGACTTTCAGGCTTTTTTTCCATTTTCTTCGTTTTAAAACAACAGTGATCGGTATTCATTCACGCTGATTAAGTAGTGTAGTGGTCATGCAACCCATTCAAGTTTTAATATACAGGCGAGCTGTTACAGATACAGTGTATACATTCTTTTCTCTCTCTGACACCCAAAACTCCTGAGCCTTTTACTATCTCCACCTCCAACGTTATGAAGCACACATGTAGATTCATTTATATACTTTTAAACCCGACAAATCCCCCTTTCTTTGAGCGATGCTACACTCAGGGTTTTTTTAAAAGTCAAAATGTATGTAAAATCTCCTCATGGAATTCTACATGGCCTCTGCTGTACCATGAAATTACCTTCAGTTACCTTGAGCCATTCTGCAACCATCACTCATACATGGAAACACACATCACAGTATGTTTTGGGTCTTCTTGGACTGCCTTGGACACAAATGATAAATATGTCTGGATAGTGACGGCAGATGGTCAATGACTGGCATTTTACTTCTGTGTATATACTTAATACAGCTGTCATAAAAGCATAAAAATCGTCCAAGTTTTCAGAGTTTAAAAAATAATCGAAAAGTTTTAGAATTGCTAAAATTGGAAAGAGTTCATCTGGAAAGAAATGGTGTGTACGTTTCATTTCAACTTACTCTTTTCACACAATTTGCGAACTTTGTGTGAAACAATTTCTCCTCTTGTCGTCACTACCTACAATGTGAAAGAATAATTTTAGTTTAGAGTAATTTTTGGTTGTCTTGTGACACCAAAACGTTACAATAGTTCACAACTAAAATTTCATGGTTATCTCATATATGTGCACCTCTTTGTCTGTCTGTCTGTCTGTCTTTGCTGTCTGTCTGTCTGTCTGTCTGTCTTTGCTGTCTGTCTGTCTGTCTGTCTCTAGTTTATTTCTCAGAAATTTGTAACGAGAACTTTCACCAGAATTGTTAACTTGGGTTTCTATCAGTTTTTAAATTAGTCATGTTGTTTAAGCATGTATGTTTCACATGGAAAAGAAGGCTAAATTTCAACATTTACTCCTCTCTATGGCAACAAATAACTTCTTTTCCATTTTTACCGAATTCCTCATCTAAATAGGATTTAAGTTTGAGTTTCAATTTGCAATGCAACTTTAAGATAAATTTATCACTACTTTGTGTCCACTTATTTTAGTTTTTTTTGATTCAGACTTTTTTTACTGACCACTGCCCAACAATTTTTCATTCATTCATTCTCTCATCCTACTTTCAGTTTTTTTCAATTCCATTCCTTTTTTTTTAAATTTCTTCATTCTGTCGTTTGTTCATTCTGTCGTTGTGCCGCATTTTTTCATCTTGATTTTTCTTTCTTTCTTTCTTTCTTTGTTCCGTTTTTCTTTCGCTCTTTCTATGTTTCTTTGTTCATTCCCTCCGTTTGCCGACTGATCGTGTCTTTTTCCTTCTTTCATTTTCTCTTTGTTTTTTTTTTTCATCCGACATTCTTCGTTCTATCATATTTCATTCTTTGTTCACGCACTGTTAGTCTTTTTTTCTCACTTAGTTTATTCTTCCTTGTCTTTTCTTTCTTTTTTCATTCCTTTTCTCTTTCTGTTTTACTTTCATTGTTTGCTCTTCCTTCTGTATTTTTCTCCTTTTTTCTTTCTTTTGTTCTGATTTTTCTCTTTATTTTTTGGTTTGTCATCCTTTTTCCTTCCTATCTGCCTGTCTCTCGACGTCAAAATGAACTGCTGTCTGGTTAGATAGAAATACACTACCGTCTGTTTGTTTGACTAAAAAAATGCACCGCTGTCTGTCAGTCTGTCTGTCTGACTAGATAAAATACTCCACAGTCTCTGTCTATTTAGGTAAAAATGCGCTGTTGTCTGCCTGACTAAATAAGAATGCACTGTTATCTGTATGTCTATTTGTCTAGATAAAAATGCACTGTCTATCCTCATCGAAATGCACCATCTTTTGCCTTTCTGTCTACGTCAGGGTTAACCACTGTAATGAGATTCCTGAGTTCTGGACAATTCAACACTGCTTCTGCCGTTTCATCGTCTCTCATATTTAGAGTAGCATATGCGCCTCGCAAAGCCGCAATAGAAATATCTAATCAAAATTAGATTACGGTCCAAACAATATTGTGTAACACAAAATCATTCAAAGTGATTAAATATTTTGTAATGTTCCGTGGTGGATAGTTTTACTTTTCCAAAATGTCTGCAATTAGAATTAGTGTCGGGATTGGAAAACAATATCAAATTTCCATTAACTCGTAAGTCGATCGGCTTTTTCAAAATTGCATTAGGTTGTCCAGAAAGCAATTGCGTGTTTTTCTATTACCTTCACAACCATCAACAAACAAGAGTATAACATATTATTTCACATGGAGCATGTTTATTTACAAGTTTTCAGATTTTATGATTGCTCTTTTCTTTACAGGTAGGAGTTATCAACCCCTAATAACAACATGGACAAAAAAGGATTCTGTAAGCTTTTCCTTTATGAATACAGACAACGACTAGAGCATTTGACACTGCATTTGTCAAAGATCAATTCCCGTTCGGCACAGTGTTAATTCCAGAGGCTTTCGGCAAGTACGCAAAAATTTTACTGATCTCGAACGTCTAGCCACAATAAGGAGAGCAGTAGAGGCAGACAGTCAATCATTGGTCCATAAGCTCGCAGTGAATGGTGGGAACCAGCAAATCAAGCATTTCTACCCAAAATGGGGAGAAGAGAAAAAAAAGATGGGTGGATAGGTTTCACATGAACTGACGGAGGATCAGACAAATCGACCAGATGAAAGTGACACTTACAAAATTAGACAATTTCAGAATCGACGCTCTGCTGCCTTCACCCTATTCTCTTGACCTTCCTCCAAACAGACTCCCATTTTTTTCAAATACATTGACAATCTTATAAAGAATATACAGTTCCCAAACCAAGCAACTAGAGAATCAGCTTTTAGGGAGTTTATTGAGTCTGTAGATATTGAATATTACCTCCAGTGCAGACATCACATCGGTAAATGATTGTAAAAGTCCATTCAGTCACTTTGAAATTACTTTGACTAAACCTCTTAACTTGTTTGTTTCTTTTTTCTATTTTCTTTCATTTTTTTTCCCATTTTAATTTTGATCTTAGAAAAGGGTATCACTTTCTTGACAACTTTTAAATACGAGAATGCAAAGGCGTCTTTCCAGTAATTATATTTTTACGGAGAATTAATCAAGAATAATGGATTAAAATTAGAGTTTAGTCATCATTTATTTTAGTACTATTCATCTTCATCTTAATTGTTATTGCTTTTTATAGCAAATAAACTCAGACTGTGTACTCTTCAGCAGTAAGTAAATAAATCAACAGCACGGATCGGAATAAAGAATAAGTTCCAGATGAGAATCGATCGAACCGTCAACCAAAACTGTCATCAGAACTGTCGGCATAGGTTTCTGCAGTTTTTAAGTTGGTACAACTGGCTGACTATGCATGAATGTACCAAGCATACAGGCCACGCCTATAGAACTGAAAGACTGAGAATTCCTACATTTACACCTCATCATTTCACTTTTAAATTTCCCATTGTTTTTAGTGGAAAGTCAGTTTTCATTGTCGTTTTATGCTAAATTGATCACTTAGTTTGTGTCCTGCAGCATTCACGCTTGTTTGTTTTTAAATTCAGGCTTGTTTATTGATCACTGGTCAACAAAGAGTGAGTGGAGTAACTTATTCATTGATCACCCACTTTTCCAATTCTTCTATTGATTATTCCAAACTTAGCATGCTACAGAAAGATGTTCGTCAGGGGAACAGTTTCTATTGAAGGACCAACCAGACCTGTTATTAACAATTTTAAAATGTAATAGGCGATATGGTTGAATATATTAAGTTGAAAAATGATGATTTTGATTCATGCAATAATTTAAAACACTCAAAAGGGAAATCCTGGTATGTGCCAACTCTCTCGATATAACTCTTCAGTTCATAGGCAGGAAACAAGAACTATCCGTGGTATTGGTAGATGGAGGAGAATGAAGATCAAAAAGTCTTTATTTGTGTCAATTGATTCTCATACGTGTAAAATATTGCAATATGGAAATATTCCAAAGGTATCATTTTCAATGAACAGCCTATTTGACAATTCTAAGTGTTCCTTCTTGTTTCTTTCGTATTTATGTTGGTTAATGTAACTGGAATGGATTGACCGACCGACCGACCCTCCGACCGACCGACCGACCGACCGAAAAGCGTCTTATTGATATGAATGGAAACATCTAAAATATACTTTTACCAGAAGGTATACAACAGTTTTCTTTTAATGATAAATGTGTGAATTAGTGAACTATCCATGAATTAAAGGAAATCAGCTAAAATAACTGCCAAGCAGGCATAATTTTCTGCCATTTCCAGCAGACGTTTTAAACGAGGCTGAAATGAAAGATACAAATTGTTTTTTTAGGAATATCTTGATTTTATACCACTGGTTACAATGCACAATATCGATAAAGGTCACATATAGTTATACAGAAAGTAGCGCCCTTACACTTCACCCAGACGTCATATATCAGAAGCACCTGTGTCTTGGACAGATCTTTTGAGGATACAATATCTTAAATACTCTTAAAGGCGATAAGCAGCCGAAGTGATGTCTCTCAGTACAGTATAATTTGCTCAAGGGAGGAGACGGTTTTATGCCTTCCCTGAGGAGAATAGTGTCAGTTAAAACTTGTGTCGCTGAGTCCATTTTCCACGCTGCCGCCGACAGTTTCCGTGAAATTTTGTGAATTCTTATGAATTAAATCATTAAGTAATCATGAAAGTAAGTAGACATTAACTAAAGGACCAATTTAGCATAAACTTCTGTTGCAAATTGAATCCTCCATCAAAAAGCTTATGGAGAGGATTTTTCAAAAACTAACTCGCTAACAACCTGTTCTGAGATCCCATTAGTGATCCAAGAAAGTTTAGTAGTCCTGGCTCTGGCCGTTTTTGCGTTTTAGGATGATAGGAGGGCGAACATTTGCTGAATTTTAGTTAGAAGCACTACTTAAGTCCTGCGAGATAGCCCAACTGTATGTCAGCATCAGATTAACAATCATAAAATTGGTTCTTTCCACGAAGGGACCCACTTTTTGATGGAATATTAGCAAGCTTGCACATGGAATTTTTAATCAAAAATTTTTACTTTTAATAATGATACACTTTCTTCTGTTATTAATTTACTTCTAGTTTTGTATATTATTATTTTGAAGTTGAACGAAAAAGTGGTTTCCCTTTTTTAAGTCATCTTACCTCCTCAAACAACAGACGTTTCTTAACATCATCTTCCTTTAAGCGTCCGTTGTTGAACGTAGACCTTCCCTAAGATTCGCCAGTCTTCTCTACCATGGGCGTCGCGGAGCTAATACTTCCTGGACTTGTCTAGTTCATCGCACTATCTCATTTTTTACCGGCAAAAGTTTCGCATAAGTTCTCCGGGGATCCACGTTGAGATTTGTGATGTCTGACATTCTTACATGACCAGCATATTTCCATTCGAGTTATGTAATTGGTTCTATGATATCTCTGATTCCTGTTTTTCTTTTGATATATTGTGCTGTCTGGTGACCTCTTCATGTGATGTTGAACATGATTCTCTCCTGTGCACGTTGCATAGTTCTCAGTTCGAGGGTCAACATTTTGGTTAGGTTTCATGTTTCAGCTCCACAGCTGACTATCGGGAGAATGCATTGGTTGTATGCCCTTCTTCTTAGGATTAACGGGAGTTTTTTTTTATTTTGGAAGGTTGAGAATGCTGTTCCGAAGGCTTGCCAACCTAGAGTGATTCTTTGCTCGATTTCTTCTTCTTTTGAGGTTTTCATTAAGATTTGTTATCCTAGGTATATGTAGTGGTCTACTTTCCTCAGTTCCAAGTTTTCAATTTTGATCGATATGACTTTGTCCTCAACATGTTTGTTGACATTTGTTTTACAACAATTTATCTGAAGTTGAACTCAGTAAACATTTTCCCTACGGATGCTCACTTGAGCATCAAGTTTCAACGCTGTCCTTCAACTTGCTACTAAGGCTTTCTGGTTGCTCCATACACCTTCGTGATCAAAACCATGTAACTCTGATAGGTTCTCAAGTGCTGTGACAGGATTACAACAGATTAGTTCTCCATTCAATGATGAAGGATTCCATGACTGAAGTTATAATGGCAACATCCATGAATGCAGACAACCTATATGTTGGATGCAGATTCAAGTCTAATTGGAAGTTATTGTTTTTTGTTCGGTACTGTTTTCAATAGCGGTCTAAGAGTTTTGTGATTCCAACAAAGACCATTAGTTCAATTATGCTTCCATCTTTCGTACTTGTATTAGCAGGAGAAGGGAGGACGTGAGGGAGGAAGGAGATCAAGTAGTCTTTCTTTGAATCGATTGATTCTCATACTTTTGCAAAATGGATATATTCTGTGTCTGATTTGAGCGTGTATACAAAAGAGATGAGGGGGAAAAACTCCGAAACATCGGGTGGAGTGTTTATGATTAATAAATGACCGTCTGTCTGGACGAGTGATTTACGACCAAGCTTTCAGAAACAGCGTACCCTCGAAGGCAGCAGATTCCAAAAGCTAATGAAGACAACGGAAGCCGCAAGAAATGTCTCTCTTAATATCACCGTTGCTTTAAATAACTTGCTTTCAAGTTCAACGAAGCGTCCACAATCTGTAGCAATACTAGTGGTGAGAAGAAGAAAGACAAACAGTATTTCTTTGGAGAAGTTGATTCTCATACTTGTCAGATGTTGCGATATGGAAATGTTCCGATAATAATTTACAATACAAATCATAAATGACCATTTGGGTGGTTTTTTTGTTTCGTTCTGTTTGCTTGGTATTTGCTCTTTTAAATATAAGAACGCAGACATTGTACATTCTCTTAGGACATAATAGCAGCTGGTAAAAAATTGATCGGAATAGATGTCCTTTTGATGATGTCTCTTGTACACATCACACCTCGCCCTTCCTACCTCTTTCCAATTAACGTAATCGGGGCTGACCACCCGACCGAAAAGTATCTCAGAGAAATGTGTGGACATACCTATTGAGATGGGGAAATAGTATTACTAATAACTCTTCACGGTTCGTCTAGAATGTCGTATTAACGTTTTGTCTTACCGAACACTTTTGTGGCCGATGTTGCAAGATAACGACGTGTAATAATCGATGTTATAAAGTCTGTCAAATCCTCTGATTGATGGGAGACGAAAGTGAGAGGCGTATCGTCGGATGGATGGTTCGAAAGACAAAGTTAGAACTGACAGGAACAAGAAAAGGGAAAGGGTAATTATTTGGTTGGACCAGTTCAGATCGGACAGTAAAGCACAGGTAGCAGCTAAAACAATTAGATAAAAAGAGAAAGGATAGACGGACATTTGCAGGAATACTTCGATGGGGTCCTTAATTTGCCAACAATGCATTTTTGTACGGAACACTCTGACTGTTTCAGATTGGAAAAACAAGGGTCTTGACGGAAAGAATAAAACCAGATATATTTTTTCTTTACATCATTTTTTGCCTGATACAATTTTTTGCAGTTTCAAAATGCGTATTTTCGCCCAAAGCTTTTCTCTTTTTGTAACTGTACCTGAACTCCCATAAAGTTGTCTTCTTAAGTCTTGACACTTTTCGATCCAACTAACTCAGTAACGTTGTAACGCATCTCTCATAGATTAACCCCCATGCAACGTATGAGAAGTTACCTGATTACCGTCAGATGAAATTTAAAGCGTAGACGCGCTGTCTCCATCTTGTCAGAGTATCTAACGAGAAAATCAATTTATCATAACTTCGAGTAGATAGTTGCCAGCCTGGTACGTCTTATCTGAATGAATGGTCAGTGGTTAGTTGAGATCTTTTCCTTTTGACCTGAATTTACTGATAACGCAGTAATGACCCAAACGATTCGGTTCTTGGTGGATGTTCGCTGTATTTTGTAATTGATTTTTGGAACTTGAAGATAAAAACCTAGCAAAGCGTCTGTGCTGGATTAAAAAGAAATTGTTTGGTAGATGTCATAAGCTACAATTTATTCAATGTACAATGACTTCGATTCTCGTATATATTGTATATTCATTTCTGCTGGTAACAGCTTTTATCTAATATACAAAAAACCGAAACGAAACCATATTTGTCACAACAAAGAAAAACCATCACAAATTGCAGATTAGACACGACAAAGAGAAACAGAAACAACTATTTCCGAAAAAATCTTCATTTAACGGCAAACATAATTCCGGAATAGATCGTCCCTCGACTTTCCTTACTTCAGTTTACTCTATTCTTTCGCTTTTACAGAAAAAAGGCGAAAAACGAAAATAGCGTTCAGTGTTTGTTTTGGAATAAGCCGTTATAGAAGCAGTACGTACTATTTCTCTCATCCTTAATTTCCTTTTTTAAAAAGCAGATGTGCCTTTCCTTTTGGTAGCTAGACATAACACAATCTTTAAACCTCCATTAGGCCTTCTTAAACACTTAACTAGGTTCAGTAAAACTTTAGTAAATATCAAAAGTGGTTCAGAATTTTCGTACAACAGTGGAGAAGTGAATTATCTCTTTTTATGAGTATTTCAGAGCTCTTGGACACACAGTTCTGTCTACAGACTCGAAAATTGGCATCAGTAAACTACTAGATCCTTTCTTGAGATATTTCTCTTGACATTTTGAGAAAAAGCTTCTTGGGACCTCATTCTACGGTCTTTTTTATAACAAACAAATTCTCCTGACTCAATATCTTTCTACATGTTTTTACTCCATTTTAGATGACACAAATGATGAAATGAAATTAATTCTGGCCATATTCCTTTTTCGATGGATTCTTTTTACATAACTTCAAATGTTGACGCTACGGCTGTTCAATTATTGATTGTAATGTTGAATATTTATCAATTTTATACTCTCATTATAAAGTGTGTTTTTCAGATAAAAAAAACAATAGATCTGAAAATTGATCTTGGTGATAATTGTTAAAAATATTGGCATTCATTCGTTTTGTGTACTCGTAACTTTTTATCTTTATATTATGGATTTGTAAAAAGTAATTGACAATTTTCGGCAGAATGTGCGTAAAGTGATCCCAATGTAAAGTTTCACACGCCTGGTCCAAGTAAAAAACGAAGAATATATAATTTCAACACAGACTTGAAAATGCCCATTGTTTCGTCAAAAATAAATGTGTTTGCTTGAAGTAACTAAAATCGAGTCAATCTAATCAGAAGTCAGTTTCCATAAGAAACATGGCAAATCTGAAAGTGACGCTATTGCTTCCTTCAAAACTCTCCTCTTTCTCTGAAAAGGAAAAAAAACTATCCTAGGTGAAGAGTTATTAAAAGAAGCATATCTGATCGGCGGTGATAGCTTATTTGATGAGTTTTCCAACAGGAATGGAATTATATCAGCAATAAAACCTACAGATATTGGATAACATAAGAAGAAAAATTCAGTTTCTGCTGACATGCAAATCCAGATAAAGAGTGACTTGGAAATATTTGATGAGTCAGTAGATCTATCAGATAGAACAAGGTTGGCAGTTGTGGAGAAGATTGTACGTAGAGACTTCACTACAAAAGAAGAGATACGGGAAATATTGTCCATGGAAGGGCGAAAACAGGGGAAGAAATCTATAACACTTTCAAAATATATATTCAATAGATATGCCTCTGCAAAAGCAATCTCCACTGGTGGGGAATCAGCGATAGTTGGTAGTAACAATCAATTCTTGTTGCCTTCAGCAATAAAAATAGATGAATCGTTTCTAAACTTATGTTCGCTAACGTGTTTCCGGTGGCAGTCGTATTTTTCATTTGGGACCCTGCCAGACCGAACCTGATTTTGCCTTCGGGGGTAAGGGAAGCAGATATTACGGTTTAGCATGGCAAAACTATTCCGTCAGGTATAATCAGGAACGGTCAAGCAGGGTCCCCAATAAAAAGTACAGCACTTCCGTTCGTACAGATAATTGATGTAGTTATTAAAATAATAAACTCTATAAAAGCAGTGCTTTTACAGCAATGTCTTTCCCTGGCCTTACGACAAGATACTGAAATGGACAATCTAACGATATCTTATACAGAGAAGTCTGATGAATCAGTAAAAACAAGTTTCTGACAAGATTCGCAGTCTTAATTGAAGAGATGATTTTTTCTCCAGTCCAAAAATCAAACCTTTGGTCAACTACGCAACTATTGTTAGTTGATGAATATAAGTTTTCTCATTGACATTACATAAAAATCAGATTCTTAAAAATTGGAGCTCCAGGAAAAAAACAAGCATATTGTTAGAATGATAGCTCTTTAAATCCATTTAAAACAAAACTTGTTCTAAGGATTTCTTACCTGGAAATAAAGTCTCCACACATTTCATAAACGTGAAGAGAGTGATAGGTGACAGTGACTTTAACCCATTATCTTTTGTAATCTATTTTCAATTGCATCATGGAAAGTTCGAGAAATGAATCTCGAAGCTAATGATCACATTTCTATTAAATCCATTCAGTTGCCCCGCAAATGTAATAAATGTATCTATAGTCATAGGAAGTCTGATCCAAGTGAAAAAGATCTGGAAATAGATTTTGAAACAGTAAAATGACATTGTACTTGATTAATATGTAACAGACGAAGACATTTGGAGTTGAGTTGTGAGGGAAAATTTCCTTCCCTGAAAATTTCAGCATACAGGATAAAATCGCTTTCTGAATCCACCTACCTTTGCCAATCATTGTCCTCGACCGAGAATATCATGAGATCAAAATACAGATATCGGTTCACCTATGAGCTTTATGATCGTTTACGAACAGCAATGACAGCCTACTCTCCTAACTATGAGGCATTAGTTAATGGATTCGAGTGTCAAAAATCACATTGACTGTGAAGGAAGAAATATTGCATAGGAATATACGTTTGGGAATTTTATATAGGGAGAAATTGTTTTATTCGCAAGGTGTGATTGAAACCGCCATCCAATACTATTACCAGAACTGCCAAAAGAAGTTTCTTCAGTTTTCAAGTTGGTCAATCAGTCAACGTATGTATGTATGTAGGAATGTATGTGTTATACGAATGGAGCTAGAGGAATAAAAATTTAAAAATTTACTACTTATGCGTACAATTTTTTTCTCTTGATAGCCTCCACTTAATGAGTTTTAATAGAGGTTCAGTTTTCAATGCAAGTTTATGCTAAACTGGTCCTTAGTTTGTGCCAGCTTCCTTTTTGAAAATTCAGACTTTTTAGTTATTATTACCAACATGAAGGCGAAATGAGTAACTTATTCATTGATCATCCCTTCTTTCAATGTTTGAATTAATCACTCACAACACAACACATGTGACAGTTTCTATGTAAGAATACCTGTTTTATATAAGAATTTTTTCTTGTTGTGTTCATCATGAAGCCCAGCTATAAATTTGCCTTGAGATTAAGCAAAGGGATTTACATAAGAATATAAAAATAATGATTTAAACTTGCTTATCTTTACTTTTTATGTATTATTTCGTAGAGGAATTTTATTAATCTTGTTTTGGCTTCGTTAGTTTTGTTTTTAGTTTATTTGAATAAGTTTTGTTTTTTGGTATTTTGCATGGGAACTACATGTTATATTGTCCATTTTGTACATAATTAAGTCAAATTATAAGCTTGCCTTGAGTTTTTCCAGAATGATATAAACAATTTCTAGAAGCTTGCTGTTCCGCATTAATTAGATTTGTGTATTATCTTATAAAGCATTTGAATATTGCTATATATGTTTCCATCAAGTCCAAATATATTTTGACTTAAAAATTAAATGGCACCATCCGTGCAATCTGTGGTTGCAAAAGTGCCCTTCAACACAAAAAATGGTAGGAAGACTCCTGATCATACAATACAAAAGTTGCAGTAATCATTGTCAATCGGTTTGAAGTGGGAATTAAATTTGACCCTGCAGCAGCCATGAGTGTCCCTTTTCAAATCCAATCATTGTTTTCATATTTCAATTTATAGAATACTTTTAGGTATTTTTTTCTGGGCAAAGATCGATAGTTTAAAAAAATTCTATTTGATCTTTTGCCAAAAGAAAATATTTTGTCCGGTTTTATCTGTGGCGTCTCAGTTTGATCAAACGACATTTTTTTTCCACTAAAGTCTGTCAGTTCGAAATAAAATTGAATTTTTGAAGATAGTACTGAAAAAAGTTTTTTAGTTGGTCACATGAGTAGCAATTTGTTCATACACACATACACACACACACACACACACACATATATATATATATATATATATATATATATATATATATATATATATATATATATATATAACCATACATTGCTTATCAAAACTGTCATCCCAAACTGTCAGAATAAGTCTCTTCAGTTTTCAACCCGGTTGCAGGTTTTCTTTGTAATTCAACAAAATGCAAGTGAATTAACGTATTTATCGATCACCCCTTTTCCTAATTTTTAATTGATCACTACGATTACGCAACCGAAAGACGTTGGTCACTTGACAGTTCCTATTGAGTGACTAAGCAAAGGATAAATTCCATAGTCATTTAATTTCTGAGTTTAACAATCTATATTATTATGCCTTTGCAACATTAAATTACTTTTATCATAGGAAGGGGGACATCAAACTTCTGAGGGGTCATGGGGTTTGCGTCGAGACCAAAAGGTTAATAACGACTGGTCTAGAGTGTATAGTTTTTATCAAAAAAACAAAAAACAATTACTTTTAGAATCCAAGAACCAGAACTATCAAGATAGGTTACTTCAGTTTACAAGTCAGTCCAGCTGGGGTTTTTTTTTCATTCAAAATTTCAACCCGAAATATTTTTTCAGTGGATCATGTAAACTTCTGCTAAATAGGTCATTAGTTTGCCCTCGCTTGTTTTTTTTGGTTTTTTGTTTTTGAATTTTAACTTCTTAACAACGAAAGGCGAGTGGGGTAATCATATAATTGATCATCTCTTATTCTAATTTTTTGGATAATCACCCCCAACATGGCATGCTGCCAGAGGTGTTTTTGGGGATGTGAAGGATTACTTTTTTTAATCTTTTCCATTTTGTTTTCTCAGTTTTTATGGATTTCTTCTTCTTTGAAAACATTTTTTTTTGGTTTGGTTTAATTTCAATTCCATTTTGAAATTCAAATTGTTTTCAAATCAATTTTTGATAATCATTAGGAACCGTAAAGCAAAACCATCAACCTCAAAATACGTTCCTTCAGTTTTAATATAGCTTAAATGGCTGGCTATGTATTTATCACGCTTACAAGCTGTACCAATGGAGCTAGAGGGCTGAAAACTTTATGTCTAAAAACAACGGTCCTTTTCGAAAGAAAATCAAACCCGAATAGGTTTTTATTGGAAGGAAGTCAAGTGACAATGTACAATTTTTGCTAAATTGATCCCTTTATTTGTGTCAGGCAGCATTCACACTTTTTTTTCAAATACATTTCAGTAACAATTGCCGAATAAAAGGTGAGGTAAGTAACTTACCCAGTGATCATCCCTTTTCAATAGTTCTTCAATTGATCACCCCTAAAATAGCAAACGACCGAAAGAAGTTTGTCACAAGATGGTTTCTATTGAGTGACAAATCAGACATATTTTTGTTTTTAGATACGCTTTTGCTTTTATTTTTGTTTTCAACTTTCTTTTCATTTTTGTTTTTTTTTTCAAATTTTTCATTGAAAAATAAATAAAATCATTTTGTTTTTCACAGATATTAGTGTGCATCATTTATTCATGTTTTCAAGATTATCCCCCTTACAAAAACAAACTGAAGAATCTGCCCCATCAGGTTGTTTCCAGCTAGACCTGTAGAGGCTCCTACCCCATCTCTAAGGCGGGGGGATGGGCTAGGTACGGGTTGATACTATTTGTTCATGGCCGTTTCTCCAACCTCCAGAGACAAACACATGATTTGTTCTTTGAAAACTGACTGACTGTTGGCGCATGCTGGATAATGTTCGGACGTAAAAACGTGAAAAAATCTATTTCAATTATTTTTTTCTAAATTGGATCTAAAATCATGTGCTTTGCATAGTTTGGGACGTACTGAATTCAACGATGGTTTTATTTTTTATCTTTGATGTATAGTTCTCAAGTTATAAGACTACAATCGTACGCACCTATATTAGGAATTCAGATGCAGATAACAGCTCGTTGTGATGTTACCCATGTGAATGATAACATTCCACGACCATCTGATTCACCAATTCATGCTGCAAAAAGGTTCCACATTTACGTACAGCACATGAAACTTTAAGAAAACGTCTAGCATATTAATTGTCTTTTATTAAGATATAACAAGCATTTAGCCTTATCGCAAGACGTTATCAGAAGTTGCAATAAAGAACATTGTAGAAGCGACAACCAGTTACGGTTCGTTAAATGTGGAGAGAAGAAATACAAGAAATCGTCTGCAACGGGTTGCTGATTTCTGAATCTACTGTACTACAGCTTCTGATTACGCCTATCTTTTGAAACGTAGCACGCATCTCATTGAAAATCTTTCATTTTCCACACTAACTACTAGCGTGTACCTCTATTCAATGCAATGCATTCCTTCAGCCCTGACACTTTTCTTGAACTTGAAACCTTTTTGTTTATTGTAGAAGAATAAGAATTAGACACGGAATCTAATCATGGGGGAAAAGGTTTGTGAGCTTTGAAGTTATTTTCCTAAAAGGGTTTTCAGAAGAGCGTGAGACTCTAAAGTATGGAATCAATTTGTTGAGACTGACCCTTTGGCAAAAGAACCCACTTCTGGATATTGATTTAGGAAAGAAGCCAAAGTACCATTTTTAGAAATCAGTTCCTCGCAGTTATATGCCCAAGTGGTGGGGAAAACCTGGGACATTTAGTCGGGCAAAGAAAGTCCGGATTCAATTAGGGCTTATAGAATCTGATTTAATATTCTTTGTGCATTTTTTTTTGTTTTGGGGGTGACGTGTATCACAAGTTTGTACACACCGTCAATCTATGAAGAAGAATTGATCTGATGTCGCTGTGTTGGTGGATATATATTTACATAGAGTACAAATAAGGTGTGAAGATGGGATAAGCAATATATTTTTTTCCAGAGCAAATTAAAACAATAAGGCCAGCAAACCGAAAAAAAACGGCTACTTGATTCGAGAATACGACAACTAAATTAAAAAAGCTGCTCAACTGATTTGTGAAACATTTGGTTTCCGTGTTTTTAAATTCAGTTGTTGCATTCTTTAAATTGATTGCTTTGATTTTTAATTTGCCCTGCAAAAGATATTGATGATATCAAAAACAAGTTCGATTAACATCGGATGCTTGACACTAAAATCGTTCCAGATGGAGCTAATTTAGTAAATACTCAATGTCTTACTTAGGGTTTCGAGCAATCTAAGGCTCGAAATACCTGCTCTACAATATGAAAAAATGCTGTTATGAGATCCTCTATTTCCTGTTGGGGTGATTCTCAGAGATTTATGCGACACGGGAAGCACTGAGTAAAATTATGAAGAAATTGTTTTATCACTTCATATTTCTTGATGTTTTGGATGCTTACCATATATTTAGGAATTTTCCCATAAAAATTACTAACACCATTTCCTTCAAAGTATTTTGCCCGTTGCTTGTATATATATATATATAAATGTATGTTAGGGCCTTGCTGTGACTTGGTAGAAAGCTAAAATAGTTTGATCTTCATCAGATTCCTCACGCTTGTGGCCTTTTGTCAGACTATGCTATATCTAGCAAATACCTTGTCCATCTTTTGGGGTTAATAATTTGCTGAACTTGCACATCATAACTATTGAGTAGTGACTTCAATCCTTGGTGACCCATATTTGTGGCCTTGTGTAGTACATAAGGAATGATTAATCTATTCACCATGGAACAGTGATTATCAGACACATCTCGATGATCTGTTAACTAGTGTAGTGAGATCAATACTCACTGAGGGCCTCACTACTGTGACTTTATGCTACACGAATCTGGGGCACTCTACTGAGGATTGTTATTTAAATAGCTTTTATCGTATTTGTATTTTTTTGGCTCTTCACTTAATTACAAGGGATGCTGAAAAGTCATTGGCCCAACCAACTCCCCCAAATCTGAGCATTATTTTGTTCCTGTATCTGGAAAGAGCACTTGTTTATATTTCAATAAGCAAATTTTCAGAATTTTTGCGTTTACTTTTGGATTCATTTCAGATCATTCACTGTGAAATGTCAAAGGAAAGTGTGGAAATTTTAAGTATTAAACTCAGGGCCAACATGAAGTTCTGGTTCCTGAAGGAAAAAAAGATACCCGTGGAAATCAATGGGTGATGAGTGGCCGTCATTTTGAAGCTGTGAAGACGTGATGGGCCAACTTCCAAGGTGGAAATTTTGAGACCGTAGTTGCAGCATGGTCTATGAGTCCTTCAGTGGCATTTTATTGCATCGGTGGTTGTTTGGTCCGGATACCGAACAACAGCCCATGCAATAAAATGCAGCATTCGGGTTTGCAACTTTCTTTTAGATTATGTTTCTAACTCTTTGGCAAAAATGACAATCACAAAGTGATTTTTGCAGCCATCTATGAGCTCTTTGCACCGGTTTCTCTCGTTCATGTTCTTGAATGTTTTCAGGATTTTAGTGATGTGATGTGCATGTCATAATTATAACTCAAGATCTCTCAAGAGATTTTCAATGAGATTGAGATCACGACCCAATGCTACTCAGTTTGAAACAACCCGTTCTTTTTTCAAACCATTCGTGTGTGCTTTTGGACATTTAGGTTTCTATCATGCTGGAGTGCCCATGATCCTCAGACCAAACCTAGTTTCCTTACACCGGGTAGCATATTTTACTCTGACATCCCTTGCTCATCCTTTTATTCCATGATTTCTTTGATAAAAAGACCTCCAGTATTAGTGTTAGCAAAGCAGCTCCACAAAGTTTTGGATTCTCTACCATTCTTAACTTTACAAGGAGTGTTCTTTTCAGATTTTTTTGTGAGAGCATTTTGCACAAATATGAATCGTTTTTTACACTCTTCTGGTTTATATCCGTATAACAAATCACAAAAAATCCAACTCTTGTAGAAAAATTATATTTGTACATCAACTTGATTTTTTTTCCAATGAAATCTTCAGTGAATAATAAGTTTTCATTTCAAGAGAATCTCTGTTACCAATGAACATCACTGACTTACAGACTGGCCGACCGACACACCAAAACACTCCTACTTCTTCTCTTCCCCCCTCATTCTATATATCTCTGAAAGAGTAAAAGGAAAGAATTTGTGGGCATCCAGGGTCTGACTCTCAGGCTTATTTTTTTTTGCATTCTTAATGTAGTTTTCTGTGTAACAACGAAGTACAAAAAAATGTGAATTGATTATATTTGCATATTAATTCATTCTTTTTATATTGAAGCTTTAGTGGAGAATGAATTATCATTTTGGCCTGAAGCTTGCACTTGTTAGCGCTGACGTCGAATTAATTTCCTGGGAGTTGATCTATGATAAAATTGTTTACTTTAATCGGCCGAATGATGAAGATTTCATTCGGAAATGAAGACTTCCTCGATCGCCTATTGATAAAAAAAATCTTGATCAGAGAGATTGATGCTGAATTATTGCCCGAGGATCCAGGTTTGTCGATAAAATGAAAGTTCATACATTCATATTTGTTTATCAGGAAGGAGAAAAGTTCTGATATTTCACTTCAGTTTCAAGTTTATCATATCACCCATTGGTTGGCTGTGTTAACTCTTGGATGGGCAGTGAGCAATTTCACAGAATAATGTGAGCCTTTTAAAATTTGGATGGGCAGTTTGAGTATCAAAGTCAGTAAGAGACAAGAAAAAAATTCTTTTTATCAATTTACCAAACGGCACTGGAATATGTAAACTTAATGTGTCAGTATTTGTCGCTTTTCATCATCACGGATTGATAATGTCTAAAAATTCTATGCGTGTGCCAAACATTAACGTTACTTTCATGAAACAAAGAGTGAAAGCAGTTCGTTTTCATTGTTGTTTTTTCAAGATATCAGTACTTTGATATACTTCTGAATATTTACAATGTAGATGGGTGGCGAAAAAAATTTTGGAGTGCAGTGGGTGGTGACGCCAAAAAAGTTGGGAATCCTTGAGTAAGATTATACTCTTTTGTTTGTTCCAAGGCAGAAAGAGTTATTTTCTAAATAATTCTGTCCAAAAGATAACAGGTGAATTAGCACATTTTCATCACATAAAAGAAGAAAAACAACTTCATATAAATATCACTGCCCTGTAATAAAAGCACGATTTGAAGGGAATAATAAGCATATACTTAAAGTTATGAGAAAATAACATCCAGGAATAGAACCACGTTACACAATGTCATTAATGAATATTTGCAGCAGATTAAAACTTGTAAACGCTACAAATACTTAATATATAGAAACCTCGATTATTCAAGGTGGGTAGGTAGTATATTGTTCAGATAATTAAGAATTAAGATAACTGATCTGACCATAAAAAAAGAAGCTATACTGAAAACAATCACACGACCTTGAATGATTAACGTTCGAATGATCGAGATTTTCCTTTAATTGACCATTAGAACTTATGATAACAAGTATTAGATTCTTATAAGAAACTATAAAAAAAACTGACAGTATAGGTTTCTTTAGTTTTCAATATGTTCTAGATGGCTCTTCTGTACTACGCATCTATTAATTTAGAAGCCAAGAAAATCTGAACATTTACTCCTCTTTATGTCTACAAAAAAGTTTTTCTTTATCTTTCAAAAACCTTCTCTTCTCAACCCTGAATAGGTCTCAGGAGGGGGTTTATTTTACAATGCAGGTTTATGCAGAACAAAAAAATCGAGAGAAGTAACTAATACACCCCTTTCTCCAATTTTCGATTGATCACCCCTAACACAGCAAACTGCTAAAATCCATTCATCACGCAACAGTTTCCTAATTACTCAAATTATAACTTGGTATTAAAGTAACTAGACTCAGGGGTATCTGAGGAGCATTTGATCTGAAATGCACATCGTATAATTTGCACTTATTTCAAATCAACTTTAGCACCTGAAAGGTGTCTGGGGCATTAAAGGTGAAGGGTAATTTTTGGGGCTGACCTTTAGTTTCATGGATTTATGCATATATCGTTTGAATATAAATATATATTCATGCGTGGGTGCATTTTTTACCAACCAATTTGGTGAGGTATATGTATGTCTGATTTTCTGTCTTTGTCTATTGTCCACAAAATGTTTCTTAAAGTTCTCAATGAATTCAAATAGTATTTCATTGAAGATTGAGCAATTAGCTACAAAAAATGTGAATGATATTTTTGAGCGAAATAAAGAATATTTTTCCCCTACAGCGTAGCTATATATCTACACTATACAATACCAGTAAAAGTTCTAAATTTTTTACAAATTTTCTGATCTTTAGGAAGGAAATGAAGCTTTGTTTTTTTTTTCACAGTGGATCTAAGCCGTGGGCGTAAAGTGGTTATGACTCAGCTCTTTAGAAGTGCTATGTTGAGAATCCCCGTCACAGCAAGACAGTTTATTTATTCGTTTTTTGTTATTTTCAGAAATGCATCTACTCGTGTCTGTCCACCTCTTTATCTGTGCACACAATATCTCCAACAATTTATTTCAATGAAACATTGCTGAATGGTACACCATGGGCCAAGTAAGAACTGATTTAATTTCGGGGTAAATCCCAAAATGTTTTACATGATCATCAGAAGCATCAACAGCCTTTGACACACTTCATTGAGCATAGACCTTCTCCAAGATTTGCCAGATCCTTCGATCGTAGGCACTGCAGGGTCTTTAATTTCTGAACTTGTGGAGTTGGTCATACCATCTTATATTTCGTCAACCACTATTTTGCATAAGATGTCTCGGGATCTGAGTCCCGATGTCTAGCGGTTTTATGACATTCTGGCAGCATAACCAGCCCATTGTCATTTAAATTTTCTGATGAGTTCTGTGATATCTGTGACACCTGTTTATTTTGTTAAATACTGTGCTGGCATGTTATCTCTGCGAGATGTCAGGCATGATTCTCTCTTTCGGCATTTACTTGAATATGCATCGTCCCTTTTGGATGTCTTTCTGCTTTTCTTTTGACAATTCATGTTAAGATTAATTTCAGTGCTTGTGAAATCTGTTAGATTAATTTACTAAACCACTGTTCGGCAACTGAGTGAAAATTATCGATCAATAACACTAGAATTCTAATCTGTCTGGCTTTCCAAGATATTTTCTGAAACCAATGAAAGAAATCTTAATCCCACTTCGGAAATTGTAATTAATAAAGCATTAAAAACCCCACTGTCCCCGAAGCACTCTTTTCTTATGCTGATAGCTGCTGTGGCTATTACAAAAGACCGCCTATAAACAAGCAAGTAGCCGCGAGAAATTATCTTGATTCTTTTATTGTCTTGGTCTTATCACTTCAACTTTCAGTTCAAAGATTCTTGGTCATTGAATTGTTGGAAAACCAATATTTGAAAGAGTTAGAAACAATCAACCAAAGCTGTCAACATAGGTTTCTTCAGTTTTCAAGAGAATCTAACTGTTTATGTATCATGCACGGGGCTATACTTGGAAATTTCAGCACTTACTAATCATACATAAACGTTTTTATCCTCTCTAAATGGCTTTAGATGAGGGTTCAATTTACGATGCAAGTTTATGCTGAATTGGTCCATTAGTTTGCGTCCAGCTGTGTTCATGCTTGCTTTATTTAAGTTGGGACATTTCAATGATACAACAAAAATGAGAGAAGTAACTTATTCGTTGATCCCCTTTCTTCCAATGTTTTCACACCCAATACGGCCACATTACAGTTTCTATTGGGTAACTAACCAGATCTTTCTTCATTCTTTTATTCAATTGGTCTTATGGCTTCAATATCAATCATAGTTATTGAATCGTTGGAGAAACAATTCTTCAAAGATTTTTCTGTCAAACTCCTATTCAAGTCTGGATTATCTTTTGTTTTTTTTTCCCGTGACAATCCATCCGAATTCAGAGAAGCAAACCCTTCACTTCAAAATACATTTAACCAAACTAATTAAAATTTCCCCATCGTGATTTGGCTGAAAAGTGTTTCATATTCACAGAAAAAATTATCTTAAAGATATGCAAGGGCTTATTTAATTATATGTTAAGTGAACGTGCTGTTAAACAAATGTTTGTAAGTCTTCAAATCAAATAATTCTGGCGAGACATGGAATTTAATATGGTATAACACAATCACCTGCACATCACAAACGTTGCAAAAAAGTTTGCAAAATAGTTTTCCACAGATTCTCTCTCAGGAACATTTGATACAATTACCTTGCTGAGTGCATTGAAACTAGGACTGTTGAGTTCGTCCGTGAACATGTATTTCAAGAGGTAGTGAATGACCTGCTCATATTCAAACTCTGATCAGATTTTCCAATAACTTTATAACTATTTCGTATAAGAATCGACCAAAACGTTCTGACTACATCAAAGATGGGAAAATAGTTTATATTTTCAGAACAAAAGTTGGTATCAATCATATTTGTTTGGAACTAAAACTTGAACGAATTGTTTCAATCTTTAGAGCACAAGAAAATATGTTTACATTATCAGAAACGTATTCCTATTTTGTGTGACCATCATCAGTTTTTGATGATTTGCTATAAAAATACAAGAAGGATCGGTTGGAATTCAGATGAGGGGAGTGCAAATATTTACGGTATTATTACCTCATCCTAACCTCATCCCCCCAAAAAAACCCCACTCAGCATAACAGTATGAAAAATTCTGTGTACAAATGTGATCATGGCAAAGGTATCCCACAAATTACTTTTCGAGAATAATCCACCAAAATGTATATTTTTTAAGCAATGGTCAATCTACAATTATGATCGACTTTATAGAAGATGTCCACGTTTTTTTTTCAGTTTTTGAATGGGTCTGGCTGGCTCTCTAAGTATATACATACAGACCAAGCCAATTGAACTAAACGGTTGAAAATAAAAAGATGTGCGCTCGATTATGTCCGGAAAAAAAATTTTTTCTACCTTAAAAAAGAAAAATTCACCCAGTACATTTTAAAGGTGGGGAATCAACTTGAAATGTAATTTTTTACAAAATTTATCCCTTATTTTATGTCCGGTAGCATTCATGCTTTATTTTATTTCATTTTTATTTTTTTTACATTTTCAAATTCTGACTTTTTGATAATCTCTGCCCTAGAGAGATAACTTATTAATTGATTACTCCTTTTCCCAATTTTCAATTGATCACCCCCAAGATGTTGGCCACGTGACTGTTTGTCTTGAGTGACTAACTAGACCAATTTGTTTACTTTCTCAGTATTTTCCCAAGATCGTTATAAAATTAGTATGATTCAATTTGAATATTCATAAATATTTATTTAAAGCAAATTACTTTTTGAAAATTAATCACATTAACATGTTTTTTTTTTAAATTATTAATAATTTTTTAAATTTATTAATCTAATAATATTTATCATGGTTACAGCAGATAAGCAATTTTTTTTCTTTCATACATTCTCTTATTTCTATTTATTTAGACACCGTCTTTAACATTGACTAAACAAAAGAGTGAAATTTTACATTTCACAATAAGGTCCACCTTCCACACATTGTAATAAAAAGAGCTTTTACTGTCAATTGCTTTTCACAGATATTAAAATGTTTTTTTCCTATGGTACAACTGTTGAAAATTTCCATCTACGAAGAATGCAGGAAAGAAATACACCAAACACTTACTTAACGAAGTAGGAAAGTCCCCGGATAATACAATTTCGGTTCAAAACAATGTGTTGTTGATTCGAGAGAAGTAAGAAGGTAAGTAATTTGATGTACGCTAATTGTTTAAATAGCGAACATTATCGTGGAAAAGTGTTTGATTTTTTACTCATCCCCTCTATACAGTTTTTTATCCTCGCTGCGAAAAAACATTTTTTTCCGGTTAAAACTGGAACATGTTGTTCATCATCATCAGCCTTTTTAACGTCCGTCTTGAGACATAAACCTTCCCCAGGATTCGCCACATTTCTCAATCGTGGGCGTGGCAGAGCCAATACTCTCTGAATCTGTCTACGTCTCTCTATCTTGTATTGTGCCAACTTCGGTTGCGCGTTTGATCTCTGGGGATCAATGTCGTAAATCGTGATGTCCATCGGTTGTTTGCCATTCTTGCAACATGGCTGGCCCATTGCCATTTGAGATTTTTAATGGATTCTATGATGTCACGGACCTCTGTCTTCTCTTGGATATATTGTGCTGTCTTGTGGTCGCTCCATGTGAGGTTAAGCATCTCTTTATTTACTCTCCCACCGGAGCAGAATGTGACACAAGGTTAGGGGAGGAAAAGGAGCAACCTATCAAAAATAGCTCCAGTCGACGCGACTTTGATTGCTAAGCCTCCGTGTCAGGAAGATGCCGACCTTCCCTTTAAGTACAATGAGACAATGCTGCCCTGGGGCAATAGATCCCCCACAGCTGAGCTGAATTTGCGGGTCAGTCTCTTGGTTTGGTTCCATGTTTCAGTTCCATAGGTGACTATCGGGAGGATGCATTGGTTGTATACCCTTCTTTTTAGGGTTAATGGGATCTGCTGTTTTTGAAACATGTAAACTTAATTCCAATTTTCAAAAAAGGAACGAGAATATTTTTAGAAAAGAGAATATTTGACTTGTATTTCTTTCTTTCTAATTCGAGGCCAATTTAAAAGAAAGAATAGTCTGCAATATCGATTTAAATTTCTACTGATCTTTTGGGATCTATCTATACATTTATATTTTTCATACCTCTATATTTTTGATGAAATATTAGAATTTGTGTGAAAACTGGGCAAAGATTCCCTACAGCAAATTCTCGTGCTTTACCGGTAGCGAGTGTAAACAAGTTTATACTTTATGACTATCGCCGGTTTAGTATTGTCTATACAAATAATTTTTAGTTGATAATTTTCTTATTAATGATGAATACACTTGTTCTGTCAATTGCATCTCAATTCTAACTGAGTAATCCCACGGGAGTGTTTTTACTCGTGCGTACGCAGTAACATTTCCCATAATTGGTTGCCCAAATACATTAAGACCACGCAACCGGTCTTCGATTTATTCAAAATAGTTGGGTCTTCTCAATATTGCATATAGGTATATCTCAATGCATTTAATTTATTTATCATTTTTATTTCCATGCATTTGCTAATCAATCGACGTACCTTTTCATAGACTAGATCTCACACTAACAATCAAGTTTTTGCTAAATCAACCCATTTACAGCCGTCTGATAAAGTTAGATTAGAAATTAAATTAAGCATTAAAACAATTAAATGTATTTTCGATTAACATTAATGATTTCTCCATCATTAACATTGACATTTACTTTCACTGTGATCTGCAGCCGGATAGCGTTGGATATAATGAAGTTGAGCGACTTCAAGCCTGGTCATTTCAAGTTGGATGACCGTCTGGGACTACTAGTTACCTTATGCAGCAATAGGATTGTTCTGTGATCGTCTAAGTCTATGCAATGCCTACTATTGACAGAAGATCTTAACAATCTTGGACCAGATTGTGCACTGGGCCCTATCTCAAGCATATGCTGCTCCATAGGGGACACATAACACTGTGCTCTGCTAGGAACCACTATACTGATATCAAGTGGCAGCAATCATCATCGACCAAACACATAGTATTAAATCACATGTGGGGTGGGGGGACGAATGATAATTTTGAAGATAAAATAACAGCATCTGTGTGTTATACTGTCTGTATTTTTGTGTTTTTATTATCTGACTGTCAACTAAATTTTTGGACCAAAGCTGAGTTAATCAAACTCCAGTACATATCAAGAGTTGGAGTTGACTTTTTCCACCGTAAATAACAAGAACAAGAACAATTCTCCCCAAATATAAAGGGGTACATCTTCAATGTTATCTGCCCGATCACATCTAAGCAGACCGATTTATAAATTGATATTTTGCGACATTGATATTAAATCACGACCAACTGAGCCAAACTGACGAGTCTTATATACTGTATCTACTATTTTTATAACTTTATTCCTTTATGATACATACCATAAAAGAGATTTAGTAATCATCTTCAGTTGAAATAGAAGTTGAAGTGATGTTTGACCCTGCAGTAACCAGGCTTGTTTTCTCTTTATTTCGGTGACCATTATAATAAATCGCGTTATTAAATTGTACGGATTGTCAAAAACGTTTAAAGCCATTTCTGAACAGATTTGATTGCTCCAACAAATTGATACTTTCAAATTAACTATCTGCAAATTGCAGTCTCTTGTTTCGTTCTCACTATAATTTTCGTTCTTAATGCATTTTTGATGCAAAAATCGGTCCGACCGGAATCAACTAAACACGAAAACACAGTGACTAACTCTTTTATAGCTTCGATCGAGACGATTTTAGAACAAGAAAACCGAAAATTAATGTGTACTCCAACTACGTTTCCTTTTTGACAGCAATTGATTGCGTCATTAAACCAGCTTCAGTTGAGTTGATTTGGAAGTTGGGATTAAACTGGTGTAAAGATTTGATATGGCCTATATCAGAATTGATATTAAGATATTGATATTGTTGGTTGTGACTCTCTTTTCCCTTTGACTATTCCAGGCACTTCCGACTCTCATCGGAAATATTTTTTCTTACTCTAGCTGAGATCTGAATTTGTAGATTATGTCTGTGTCGTCTGGTTTTACTGCAGATAAATACTGTCAGCATTTTCATGCCAGTGCATTTAGAGCAATGAACGTCTATGTCCACTGTATGTATGTTATCCCGGATTCTATACATTTCTGATTGACCGGCACGTTTCTTTCTGTATCCCAGGGTCTCTCAATGAAGTTGATCTAAACTTCCTCTAGAAGATATATCTCCCATCATCTGAATAATCTTAGTGTCTCTCTTCTCTTTCCAACGTCTATGGCATTTGAATTATAATTCACTTTGATTTAATTTCAAACCATAATCTTTTTTTCTGGCTTTTCTTTGGCAATGTTGAATGATTGAAATGAAAAGATCAAACAGTGAAAAATAGAATTATTGACAGATCTTACGTATGTAAGAAAAGTTTGGTTATTCGATCAATACAAACCGCCACATCACTTATGTATTTTGGCTGCGAACCTTGTTGGGGCGATCAATTAAAAAATTAGAAAGATAGATAATCAATTAATCTGTTAAATATCTCACCTTTCATTAAACCCCTAAAAGGTCTGAATTTCAAAAGAGAGTGAATTGAAAAAAAAAATTAGAAATAATTTTAGCATAAACTTACATCGTAGACTTACTTTCAAGACACAAAAACGTTTTGTTTTCCGACATAATAAGGCATAAACGATTGAACCTTCAATTCTCTAACTCAATTGGTGCATCCTATGCACGTGAAGCATTCATACATATCTAACCAGCCAAGAAAGAAACACTAAAAAACTGAAGAAACCTTCATTAAAATCAAGTGACAGTTTTGCTTTATAACGTCTTACGATTTATGGTGATAGTTTCTGCGTATCTTTGGATGGTGTCATGCGGGGAAATACACGGATGCACACGTATTTGTGCATTTCCATTGGATTACCATCAATGCGACAATCTGAGACATTTAACCCTTGCTGGGATTAAGGTCCTTATGTTATCAGGATTATATTTTATTATTCACTGTTTAAAAGAGCTATAAATGTCCCAGGTATTGAGAGAGAGTATCTTCGAGTGAGTTTTTGTGACAAACTTAGCTATGTAACGTTTCGTAGTTAATCCATTGTGTACATAATGTAATTTCCGGTGGTCTACTCTCAGTGCCAAATTAACTACGTAGCATAAGTTGCATTTACTTCTGGCCCCTACATTTTCAAGGACCCCGCGCTAAATACTCAATTATCAATTCCGATTCAGTATTTCTGCATCTGTTATATCACTGCCTTATTAGCTGATTATCTTAGCACGGTAATTAAATGGATTGTGGTATCTATGGGATACATATAAGATGCACAAGGCATTGGAAACTGAAGTTATAGCCATTGCACAAAGATCAGAACAAATCTAAAGTAATATTCTCACTGAAAAGTCTAACATATTCGTTGTATCATCTGTTGTATAGGAAATAAAAGATTTTAATCACTTCATTAGGCAACTAAAAGAATATCTTCTAATATTTGCGTATCTTTTAAATAAATGAAAAAAAAAACCCCTGAGAACAGACCTCACATAAGCTTGATCCAGTCACTGTCTGTTCTGTGTAAGTTAAGAAAATGAATGATGAAAAGATTTACATTTGCGTATTCCAATAGAAGATTCCCAGACATCTTCTGATCGTATGATTCAGCACTCGTTTGATGGAAGGGGCCTTTAAAAGAAAATAGTGTACAAATTGATTAAACTTTTGTAGAAGTTGATATGTGCAGTCCCTCCTACAGGGTTCTTAATAGCTAGTAATTATTGAATTATATCAATATTCGATACAAGTCAAAAATTGTGGTCCTTTACGAAAATCGAGTCAATATCTGCAATCCCTCCTACTGAGTTCTTAATAGCTACTTATCGGAGTGTAGGCTGTTTTATTTTATCATCTCATACTCTTTTGAAAATAACTAACGTGTCTTGGCATTGTGCCATTTTCAACTCCACAAAAGATTTCTTATGAGCCAGAGGTATCATTCAGCGTGGTATTCCTCTACGTGATGGATTGATGACGGAAGTAAAGTCTGGACATCAGGAAGAGTTTATTTGTGGCTGTCTTTCTCCTTTTGACAATATATTGGTATGCATATGAGAAACTGTGAAGCAAAACTGCCACCAAAACTGTCAACAAGATTTCTTCAGTTTTGAAGTTGATCTGGCTGACTAAGTATGTATGTATCACAGATATATGCCTTACCAACGAAGCTGGTGGGCTGAGATTTTCCGTATTTACACCTTGCTATGTCTACAACAAACATTTATTCTTGTTATTTTTAATATTACCCCCTAAATGGGATTTTAATTGGGTGTTCAATTTGTAGTGCACGTTTATGCTAGATTGATCCCCAGTTTGTGCCAGCATTCATGCTTGTTTTTGAAAATCCTGACTTTCTCAGTCCAACAGAAGGCGAGAGAAGTAACCTTTCCATTGATCATTCCTAACACAGCATGCTGCCAAAGACGGTTTCTACTAAGTGACTAACCAGACTTGTATTGTTACACCTTACATTGTTTTAAAATAAATTAGTTCTGTTTGAATTTTTTTTTCTCATAGATATTCGATACCTCTATAAACAAGCTTGAAAATTAGACCAAAGATGCGTCAGTCCTCACTTTTGCACTTTCTGGGAGGAAACAAGAGAAACTGAGAATTTCTTGGTATGTCAGCCACCCAGTCAGTCAGAGCCTGTCAGTCAGGTTATGACGGCAATCGGTACTAGAGATCCTCGCACATTTAAAAATAAAAACGGCATTTCTAAACTCTCACCTAAACTTTTACAACTAAAAGAGATGTTTTAGAAATAAATTTACTTGAATTTGGTTTCATTAAAAATGTCTTTGAATAATTAGAGAAGAAACATCAATTATTCTTAAAATCTGTTGAAAGTGGAAAGGAGACTCGTATCGTTAATTCCTGAAGTTCTTTACAAATATTTCATGAATGTGAGTTAAAATGAGACATATATATTTGAGCTCAGCATACACAGGCATGAACCCACAATTCACAGTGTTATTTGGTGTGAATCTAACACCAAGGGTGAATGATCTCCAGTGTCAGTTTGCTAACACGACCGATTTTTTGGTTTGCTGAACTCATTAACAGCTACAAAGCTGTACACTAACAAAACACTGATTTGCTGTTCATTTCCAACCTCTTCGGCCAACCCTTTCAAATAATGTCATTGAAATTCATTTAGAACTTTTGGGGGTATCGAATAGACGGTCAGACGGACGGCAGATAATACACATACCTTTCCAATTTCGATGATAAATCACAATTCGAAATTCTGGCATCAGAAAGAAAGATGCAACTCATTCAGTGCAAAGCACTCTACATGTTTTATTGGGCTTTTTGTCCCCTTTGAGGATCGAACTCACTACAGTGATGAATATTTGTGAGACCAGCTTGCTAACTCACACATCAAGGGATCCATGGGTATTAATCATACCTAAGTGTGGCATAAGGCCACAAGTAAGAGGCATAATAGACTAGTTCGCTAACCATTACCTAAGATTAAGTCGCTATGGAACAAGTGAATATACATATGAATATCCAAGCAACCTAATTTCATACTAAGACAGTAGCATTAAGGAGAATATTGTCGATATGACCATTTGAAATTCAAGAATAAAAATGATTCTGAGACACATTACTATATGTAATCTAAATGAACGAAGAAACGAACATGAAAGTACAGATGGCATTAACATTTCCTCTGTTTACCAGTCTTCATGAGTCGTTCCGGGGTCGATGACAATAAACAACAAAATATAAAAATAAACCATTCTTGATAATCTAATATTGCGAACAGACATCATTCGCTCGTAGTTACTATGACATTTAGTTTTAAAATGGCTGTCGTATCTTTTGTCAGCCATGATAATACCTTTTGCATATGTCTACAAGATTCTATGATACCTTGTGATTTTCCTGGTCTGATTTCCCATGGTTAGGTCTACAATAATTGTTTTCCTTTAAAACCTAGAAAAATACTGATATTATCAGCCGTGGGATGAGGAATGTTGAATCGGGATAGCCAACTGGCGCCAGAGTATCTAGATGTTAAAGAAATATGTTATCTGAACTGATGGAAATTTAGGATCGTCTTCAAGAAGGTGCATCGTTGAAGAAATAGCACAAGAAGTCTTTTCTAAACTTCTGAGAGAAAAAAACCGGAATTATTATTCAAACAAGTAGAATTATCTATATATTTTAACACAACATTTCGGTATATATTTTTTAGTCCTCCTACGGCCCATATTGCAGTCGATGGTCTTATTTCCTAATTGCTTATGTATCAAAATTGCTGAAAATGGCTATTATTTCCTTCAAACTTTACTTTTGTAGCCAGGACAGTGATATGTTGGAAATTATTTATTTCCAACCGTACTACAGGTGAATTTGCATATTTTTCCGCATTGAAATATTTTCTTCGAAAGACAGCAACATAAAAATCTAAATCAAGATGTATGTAAATTAATGTATAAGATAGAATGGTCACAAAAGATTTAGAAGTGGGCAGTTTTTCGAGATTTACGATTGTATAGTAAGTGCCTTCCACCAACCAGGCCCCAAAATATAACCATTAATCATGTTCTCGCAATATGTTTCTTGATAACGATGTTCAACGTCCCTATATATCTTTGTGGAAACTTCCGAATACACCCAAATGATCTTGAATTTATCAAGATGAGTGTCAAGGACATGGATTTCGAAGACAACCTGCGACCAATTTTACCGTAGTTTTTCACTGTAATCCCAGCCAGCTCTATTCCGTATAATGTTTGGCCTTCTGATTGACACATTGGTTCAAGGCTTCCAGGACAAAGTTCTAACAAGCTCTTCTCTCCTTCCCAGTTGGATATTCGAATATTTCTTGCACACCAGAATCTTTATCCATTGTCCGAAGAAGATATCAACTTTGACCTTTACCTTAGACGATACGTTGAGCGCAAGATTAGAGTATATTTCGGTTTGCCTATCAGAGATCGAAGCCAATTGTGGGCACTTCATTTCACATGCTACACAGCAGTATCAAGACTTTGCAAGACACCTTGAAGTATGAAAAATATGGTTGGGAAGTCATCGGAGACTTGATATTAGTGGCATTCCTGATATGTCTCCAGGTTTCCCTGCTATATTTGCTTTGGGGGACAATAGGGACACCATGGTGCACTACCGAAGGTGGGACTGACAATAGTTATCTGATTTCTATGTGGACATGGAAAATGTCAAGTGGGAACCACTGGTTGATCCCTGGAAAATGTCACCACTGCAGGTTTCGAAACAATTTGTCAAAAATAAGATAAAAGTGTGTAGCTTTCAAGTGTCTTCCCTGAGTTGTCCGGGGCAAAATGTGTAAATTACATTCAAGTATAGAAGTATTTTGAAAAGTTGGGTGGAGTAATCTCGTTATATCGTGATGCTTCTCTCATTGATAGTTTTTATATCGGTAAAGTCTGTTTTCTGTGGCTTAGTTGGCCGGTTTGTCCAATGTTAATGATAGTTACTGTGCAATGCGAGTAGTTTGAAGGACATTCTGGAACAGAAGATATCCTTTCCTGGATAAATAGGTTGCTAGTGATTCTACTGTATGAGAACCCCGTCCTGGTGACGCAAAAGCGACACGGTGATTGGTGATTGGATAGTAATTTCTCCCCTGTGCATCTTATTCTCCGATTATCTATTGTTTCAGTTCATGCAACACGTTGATGGATCAGCAATTCGAGCAATTTCAGATTATCAAAATATTCATTGGAAAATTCATTGAACTGAAACCAGAATCATTCTTTCATGATGGAATACTTACTTTAACTGAAAGGTGACTCAGGTTCATAGCATCTCCCACCAGATGATGCTTTGAATTTTTAAAAATAATTGTGAAATTCGTTAGTTCATTGATGTGTCCCAGTGCCATTGGCCAAACCGTTTTGTCAACAGACTTGTAACTGACAAGTATGCTTGACTTGTAATAAAAGCTCTCTGTAGCCTTAGTTTACTTAATTTTGCTAAAAGAACAACCGTAGCCGTCAGAGATGGGGAAGTGTTCCATTTTTTTTTATACATGCGTGTTTGTATGTTTGTTTATACGTTTGTTCGTGTGTTCCAGTGTTACTGGCCATACCATTTTGTCTTGACTTGAGAATTGGCATCAGTACTCCATGAGACCCTTTTTTTACGGGGGAATGGGGAAGTTTTTTTTCGAGGGGCCTCATTTCAACGGGTTTATTAATAACATCGAAATATAAAATACAGATATTTCTAGATGTTTTTTCCCTAATTAGATGTTTTTCAGTGGAAAACGCCAATGATGTCATAAATAGAACTTATTTTGACCATATTTATTCATCGAAGGGATTTTCTCACATGAATTACAGATTTGAGGCTGCGTTTGACGTTGTTATATTAGTAACTGCGATGGTGAGTCTTATTTACTTCTTAGTTTGAGGGACAATATTTTGGTAAAGTTCCATGTTAAGTAACTATCGGGGGTTTCATTCCACGTTAAAAGATCAAAGATATCAAAGTTCAAGGTTTATTGGCATCTGAATCCGACTTTATCGATGAAACGACTTGTCAGACTGAGAAAAAACTGATTGCTTCAAGCATTTCATTCTTCGCTTTGAGTTTCTAGAAAAAGATAGAACATTTTGGTTCAAACGTTGTTCCATAGGAAATTGCCAAAACAAGGCAACCAAGAATCTTCATCTTTTTTCCGATCACGCTTCCCCTCTATCACTCTTCCGCCTCTCTATCTATCTATCTATCTGTCTATCTATCTCTCTCTATTTATCTATCTATCTATACACACACACATACACACACACACACACACACATATATATGTATATACATCTTTTTCTTTCTCTTTACCTTCTGATATTTTTGCTTTTACTCCTTCTCTCTCTCTCTCTCTCTCCCTCTCTTTCTCTCTCTCTCTGGTCTTTGTTTTTTCTCTTTGTCCTACATTTTCTGTTTCCATCTCTTTATCTTTTTCCTCCCATATTTTCATTTCTTTTATTTCTATTCTTCTTTTTCTCTCCATTTCTGATTTTTCTCTTCTCTATCTTTCTTTCTATTTCTTTTCTGACCTTTTCACTTTCATTCACTCTTTTGTCTTTCTTTTTTCTTTCTTTCCATTCCATTGTTTCTTCCTTTTTTTTCTCTCCTATTCTCCTTCTTTTTATCCTTCCTGGTTTTTCTTTTCTCTTTCTTTCTCCCATCTTTGTCTCATTTTTCTTCCCCTTCTTCCTCTATCTTGTTCATAAGAGACACGTTTGCTGTACAAGTAAAACAACATATCTATGAATTTCTTTTGAAATAACAACATTTTGATATTCTTGCAGATTTTCTCATGTGTGTGATTAAAGATCTTGGCTCAGCAACCCTGACTGCATTTTTGTTCCCACTTTGGATTTGGGGCGTTTAACTGGGCTCACTTTAAGTAAAAGGCAAATATAGAAATCATGCATTAAATTGGCAGGTAATTGAATGAAAAAATAATGTAAACACTAAAGATATCAAGTGGACCAATACTGGAAAATTCTGTATAAAGGGTTGCCTCCAGGAATAGGCTTCTAGTTTAGTACAAGTTGCTGCAATGGAATGGTGGCTAGTTGAAAATAGAAAAGAATAATTCGACAATCATTGTTCCTGTATCCATAATGACTGAATAAATGATGATATTGAACTGAAGTTTTATAGGGTTTCATTCCAGAAAAGAAAATCTCTGACCAAAGTTTAAGGCGTTAAATGGACGTCAACAGGTCAGAAGAACAGAGGGCAGCCAAAGATGAGATAGCATCAGACAGAAGAGAGGGATCTTCAACTGGTTAACAGAAGATAGAACACCACCAGCAAACTTGCTAAGGATCATACATGGCGGAACACCTTGACTTACCTGGCCTGTCGCCCGAAGCAGGAGTAATTTAATCTGACACTTAACTCTGAGCAATTCCAACGATAGTGACTACAGACGGATGTCATCATCGTGCACCTAGCTCTAAATAAAGATGTCGCAGTAATGTATTTACATAGAGAAAATCGTTGTAGTTTCTTTCTTTGTCGTTTTTTCGTTATTCTGACTGCAATTCCACACAGTTATCAGTCAGTATACTGCAGCCAGATAACACTGAATAAAAAGAGTTAATAAGTATTAGTCATTCTATCAATTTTTCGTTCGTATTTTTGCTTGCAAACGTCGAGCAGCTAAGGTTAAGTCAGTACAGGGCTTTTAGTGTATGCTATAAAGGGCCCTGATATATATATATATATATATACTAAATGATTGTGAGCTTTCATCATCGCTCGATAATAGTATATATACATGTATATCCTATTATAAAGCAATGATGAAAGCTCAGTCATTTAGGTTTTTATTATTTGCTCAGGGTTAACTTAGTCTGACACAAAAACATCCATTCGTCCAAATGATATACACTGTAAATTCTGATGGTAACAAAATCAAATGAAGCAATAATCATGGTTGTATTTCACATGGAAAGATCACATCGGTGTACAGTATTTTGTGGAAAAACGAGTCATATCTATGAAATCCATTTGAAAACTCAAATGTCGATTGACAGGTCATATTGCTAGAATGTCAGACAACCACTGGACAGCACAACTCACAACGTGGATCTCAAAAGATCATATGCAAAATTGTAATCGGCAAAAAAAAAAAAAAGATGGCATGAAGATCCGAACAAGTTCAGTAGCGAAGCTCACGATAGAGATGTCTTGGGGTTCGGTCTATATCCAATAACGAACATTTAAAGGCTTATTTTGATAATGATGATGATAACGATATTCCATCACTCCTCTGATAAACCCAGTTTCTCCTATGTTCTGAATAGTCATCTTGTAATAACAAATATTTTTTCCTTTATATGTCTATTTGGGTAGCCATACTATGAATAGCGAAATGTTTATCTTCATTTGTCATGTATAAGTCCGTGGGATTTAACTATAATAAAACACCATATTATTCATTTGTTTGCTGGCACGCTGAGAGTTGCAAGTCATGACGAAAGAAAGAGAAAGATAATAGTTTTACGAGAGAGTGAAAGAAAGAGAAAGTCCATCGTTTTAAGAGAACGTGAAAAAAAGATAATGTTTATCGTTTTATGACAGAGTGAAAGAAAAAGAATGTTCATCAGTTTACGAAAGAAAAAGAGGGGATGTTTTTTTTATGATAGAGAAGGATTATAAAGATAGGATTTTCTCTGTATCCTCTAAATCTGCCCTTATTATTGTTCAGCAGTCTAAAGAAAGATTAATTCCTTTTTGGGGGTATCAATTTATAAATACTAGCCGAAATCTCATCTTAAATTTAACTTCAATCTTAATTCTAAAGTTAAATTCAAATTCAACAAAACTTTGGAATTTGAGAACAGATTTAAAATACACCATTCCAAACTTCAATTACCAATTTAACTTAAGGCTACTCTGCTACTCAACATTGGCCCATCATTTTTGGACTTTAGTATTAAATCACTTTTTAAGGACAAATCTTATTGAATACTTTCTGATTTCGTCTTGATATATATATATATACGAAATATTTCACATGAACGGTAGGCTACCCCTACAACGGGAAGTTTGGCTCCTTTGAAACATGCACCTTTTGAACGGGAATACCTCAGTCTGAGCTAATTTGCTAATCTCATCATGTTGAGTTTGGTGAGGTTGGAATAGTGTTTCTCAACCTTTTGGGGGACATCCATTTCATCAGCGCCACCTCACCTCCTTTTCGAGCATATGTTTCATCAAGTTCTCTCACTCTTTTAGAGAATGAATTCCATCAGCTCCTTTGTAAAATCGAACAATGATACATTGAAAATTGAATTTTGATTATTGATTCAAACATCCTTATTATAATCTGAGAAAACTCCGCGCACATGTGTGTGCATAAACCGGGATTACTCGACAACTGACCATTGCACGAAGTCACTATTTGCCAGTCATGATGGTTTGCGCTCCAAACATTGCAGTGTCAAGTTTGAAATTTGAATCTGTGCTTCTCGATTTACGATAAAAATTCACATTGATATATTTTTGCCCGAATAGGTCAGCAGTGTTCACGAGAAAAAAAAATCATTTTTTATCGCACAGTTTTCTTCGAAATGAGAAAAAAAAATTGAAATTATATGACGTGACCTAATTTTAAAAAATCTGTATTAACTGTTGCTATTAACGACATCATATACAAACTATTTTGATTACTTATTTCTTCAGACCCAATTTAAAGAATAATATTCTCTTTTTTTTGTACTTATTGATCTCTTTTCAGATCGTTGGAAGAGTACAGGGAATAATCTTTTCATCAATGTAGAATAAACAAGAGCATATTATCTCAATTTTGATCTATAGATCGAAATTTAGTGATAAAACATCGATTGAGACAACATTGAAGAGAACTAGGCGAAATACTTTTTGAACAGTCATGTCTTAGTTTGTTTAAAACCAAAAATATAATTGTACATAAGTATCGAAGAGTACTTGATGAATAAATTTAAAGCTGATCAAAGTGAAGTTTTGGTCTGATGTGCTGAGCCTAATTCATCATGTTTTTCAACGCACTTTTGTCTTGTGCCCTCCCCTATCTTTTAGCATCCTCTTCAAGTTCTTTAGCATACCAAATGTGAGAGAGGCTCAAAAGAAAAAAAAAAAATGAAAGAGGTTTCAAACGTATGGATTTCAATGATTTTTATACACGAATATTGTTCGTAATTACCCACGGATACAAACTACGAAAGAAAGTTGTAAGATGCATCCAACACATTTCTATGAGGAACTTTTAGATCGACCAACCCCTAAAATGTTGAAAATAATTTTTCCCAATCATGTTATTTTCCTTTCCCCTTCCTGCTACTTCTATCTATGATTGTTGCATATATGTAGGTCGGTATAAAAGGTAGCTGAACCACTCAGAGTTTGCCATATACACAAAGTATACCCCAGACACTACACCTCTTAGTATTGTCTCAAAGATGGATCTTTAGACACCATCGGTGAGGGTATAAACGGAAAGCCACGATAAATGAATACACACATTTCGAATAATTGCTTCTACCGCTGTATAAGAGTGTTACAATAAAATCCATGTTTTTCGTTGAAATGACAAGCCTGGTCCACTTTGAAGACTGGCGTAACACAGTTTCCTTTGTTCTATTTCAATCAATATGGAATTGTGCTTTACTATGCTGAGTTGAGTAAATACAAGTTTACTCATTGTCTGAAAGCGGAGCGTTCCAATAAAAAACCTTTCGTGTGACGAAATGGCATGAAGTGTAGATGCAATTACTGTCAATTTATATGGGAATTTTTGTTTTTAGCGTTCATGGACCTAAAAAATGGTAATGATTGTATGTTGGGTATTGCCGTTTAGGGTTTAGATGGTTGTATATATAAGAGATTGGGTAAAAGAGAGAGAAGGGAAAAGGGTGCAAGCTACTTCTATAATGGCCCTGCTAAAACCAACACTGAAAACTATTATTGCAAGGGATACCAGTATATCTAAGCAACGTAAAATATCTGCCTCTAAAGAGACAATACACATTTAGGTATATACAGCTGGTGACTAAGTCTTACTTTCTATTGCTTACATCAAATTAGTGACCCTTGCAAGTCTGGTGGAGACAAAGACACTATACCTATAAGGTTTTTTTTTTTTTTTTTTTTCTAATTATTTTATGGTCACCCCTTTGGCAAGATTCAATCCCACTGAAACGATACCTTCACCCTTAACGTACCCAATTAGCTGCTGGGTTAACTTTATTTCATGCACGTAATTTAGGGATCTACCCAATATATTCTTTAGATCCAGATCACCCATTGGGGTACATGCGGCCAATGACAAAATCTCGGTTTCTATTGCATTTTTATGACAACCCCCTTGGTAGGATGTAACTCTATTAAAGGGTTACTCCCACCCTTATCGCATAGCTTGGAGTGTACTCAGTTAGCTGCTGAGTGCACAGGATTACTTGTCCTAATGGTGAGTTTTCCTTACTTTTTGCCTATACCAGGAATTGGACCCCGTACCTTATACGTGTGAAGCAGTCGTGCTAAACATTACACTATCCAGGATTCTAACTCTCCCAGCAAATGGATTTTTACATTCGATTTATATTTGTTATCGAGTGTTTCTATGGGTTCTGTTGCAGCATATCGTTGCATGTCATGAAATCTTTCTTGGTTTCAAATATCAGCAAGTTGAGCTGCTCACTTTAGGGAAACATTTTTGCGGTTTGATAATAAACGCAACTTTATAATACATTGGTAAAATAGAAAGCATTCGGAGAGCGCATATCTCTGCCAACGCCGTACATTGATTAATAAATATCTTAAAACGAGAGAGAACCCAATTCTTATGATATGTAGAAATATAGAGTTACTTCCCTTGATATTTGAATTTTTCATCTTATTAACTGTTGTTCATGATTAACTTTTTTTCTTGCAGAATAACAAAGAATTTCTTTAGATTACGAAAAATTGCAGGATCCGCCTAATTCTTACCCTAATACCAATTATTCCACTTAATATCACTGAAATTAGCCGAGAACTTTTGAAGATATCGTGTAAACAAACAGGCAAACATGATCAAATACATATACCTCTTCCAACTTTGTTGTAAATGGATTTTGTAGTTCCAGGGAAAACTGTTTCGGTGTCGAGGAAAACTTTCATGTTTTATTGAACATTTTTTAATGTGCAAGCAAGATACGGATGAAATTTGCACTTTTCTTTAAAACCCATAACAAGCAATTTCTATAATCCATGATATCATGTCATGTCAGGACTATCATTCACTCCAATGATAACATATATAGGGACGGAACAACTTCTGCATTTTTAACCCGGTACACGTATATATATGGTTATCATATTATTATATGCTGTTTTATCCCATCTGATATCCTCAATTTGGTTGTTACAGTCATTGCGTTTCTACTGTTCTACTTTCCAACCTTCATCAGATGTCCGTCTTATTTGGTAAAATACACAGGATTCCTTGACAAAAGCTTTATCCAATTGAGGGTTGTGGTAGATAGCTCTCATTCAGCTGTCCAGACAGATCCAAGCTTAGTATGTATCCATCGTGCTTTGTATGATTATTTAAAGTCGATTCAAATGGCAAATGTCCGTTCAATATGTTTTTTACTGTCATTAGCTGAAGTACTCATCTAAGCCTGGCTGGATATTTAAGGATAAAAAAAGATGTGAGCTTTCACTTTCATTTCTGAGTCTTTCAAGGGGGAAAGTTTCCTTTTACTTTTGACCCCTTGAAGGGGAATAAGTTTCCTTTCACTTTTGTGTCCTTAGAGGGGGAAAAGTCTCCCTTCTCTGCTGAGTTCCTGAAGGGTGGTTGAGATCTCACTTTATTTTTATGTGGTGTCCTTCAGTTCACTTTGAGCTATTTACCATTAGCTTAGGGTTTGACCCCTAAATAGGGGAACAATATCCTTTCCAAAACGTCGAAGATTTTGAGCAGTGTCTGTTCTTGACGGAACACGAAAAAGCAAAAGCAGGATGAGAAACGATAAGTAGCGTGTTGTAATAAGACCAACTTTACAGTCGGTTAACTCATAGACCTACCATCTGGAGTTTTTGGAACACTATGTCGAAGGCCAGGCCAGACTTTTGCTTACAGGACACGAAGACAATAAAACTATTCTCGGGAATAACCACTCACAGGTTTACCATCTTAACAATTGTGGCGGATTAGTTGAAAGCCGCTATTTTTAAAGTGGTACAAAATAGGTCTGGCCAAATTCTGCCATTTTAGGACTGGTGTAGATTGGTTTGCTCAGACCAATATCGAAGATTACGACCTGCAGTTGAAACAAAAAAACAAAAACAACCATGCCCGATATTACACAGTGGGATGCACTGGTTCTGGACGATCATCAAGAGCCCCCCCCCCCTTCACGATGGTCAGAAATATACCCACTCATCACCGAAGGGTACAACAGCTGAAACGTTGTATTCAAAAAATAAACCAAGATGAGGACCAAAGTTCGCACAAAACATAACATAACAAAACTATTGTTCGACGTATTATTGCAAGGAACGCAAATAAGAATTACTCTATCGCTTCTTGGTGTTTATATGACCAACTTGTCCCAACCAAAATTAGTGATATCGTGGATTTTTGGAGATCATTCTTCGATATTTTATTGGATTGAGAAAACCAATCAACACTATTTCCAGGATGGGATGATTGGCTAGGACTTTAAAAAAATCTTCCACTTCGAAAAATATGGGCGTTTAAGCAATCTGTGACTAGACGACAAGTGGTCATTTCTGAAATTGTAAATCTGGTTTTGGTGCTTGGGGGCAAGTGAAAGTCCTCACTTACCCTAACCGCCGAAACCTCTGACTTTTTTGGCAGTGAACGACAAAAATGCATGAAGAGTATGGATATGAATGACGTCATACTTATTTTCAACTCAGAATCAGTGGTGGAAGTTGAGTGTGCACGCCAGGGTACAGTATATACCTACTTCCCAATTTCTGATTTTTTGTATGCTCACAGTCTATTGAAGGAGACATTACCGTATACCTAGTTCCAAAAATCTTACCTTACCGTATACCTAGCTTTCTAAACCTATTTCCATCACTGCTTAGAATTATAAGCGGGGGAAAATATTTTTCTAGAACCTACACAATTGTCTCATTTTTTCATTGCGTCAAGATTCGTTTGGTGATGAAAACAAATTACAAACAAGATCAATCTTTGTCGCTTCGATCAGTGAATAAGATTCCGGGGGCGGCCAACACCAAAGGAAGACCGGAAAGCCAACCAACCGATTGAAACATCAAAAGGTGAATATAAGTTTCAAGATAATTCATCAAAAAAATGACAGCTCTTCCCCTCAGAAAATCTGACAATTGAGGATATTATTTTTAGCCAGGCGAGACTAAGTAATGTGTTTTCTGAGAATATTTTCTCAATCCAAATAGATATTTCATAAACCTCGCTCAGTCTGGTATAAGGCAATGTTAGGGGAAATGTAAGGTTGAAAATTGGGTTGTGCCAATTTGTCAATTATGTAGGGTTTACCTGCCTTTAAAATCAGTATTCAAAATACTGGCTTCATATCTAGAATTGAAAACTCCACTGGTATTAATGGCAAATAAGCAACTATTTCAACCACAAAAAAAACTTGAAACCGAAACCCTTACATTAGTTTATAAATAAGGCACTTGTTTTCAGATTACATGCTTCGAACAGATTTATTCATGTTATTATTAATATTTGTTAAGCAGTTTAAAATAAATTCTTAGAACCTAGGTTTAATCAATCCATCTTAATGAAATTTTGCTGGATTTGAATAGGATAACCAATTAGATTGTACATCACAATCAACTAAAACATCTTTAATCATCTCCTGTAGGTGAAAGAACTTTTGTAGTGCGGTAATCAAAATAAGGTTAACAAATTTGGTTAAGAGACAAAATGGCGCTTGCACATTGAAAGCAACTTTTGTTCTCACCATGGGGCGTTTAGTTTCAAATCGTTCAGAGAGCGAAAGCGCATCAGCTCGATGCTTCTGCCTAGTTGCTATTCATTGGAAATGCCATTGTTTACCACTTTTCATTCGTGCAGTCAAGTTTCTCAAAATGTTTCGTAGGGGCGAGTTAGGGATGCCTATTCGGGAAAATAAAAGGGATTTTGGACGAGAGACCGACTGTTTTGGCGTCAAATTTCACAGAAATACCAAGAAACAGATGTGAATCCTATGTTCCCCATGATGTTGAGATTCTGTTTTGTGTCCTACGGATATGTGGAGACGGAAGGAAACAGAAAGATCTGAATAAAAATTCTGAGTAAGTCCCTAAAAATATCAAAGTCACATTCCCATTTCTGGTTGTGACAATACGTTGTTGATTTGGGTTAAGAGAAAAATTAATGTCAACTTACATATTTTGATTGCTACTAACTGAAACAAGCTGTGCGTTCATTAAAAGAATTAAAGTAAACAAAGGGGACAAGAAGAGAAGGGAACAAAGAAAAGGAAGGAGAAAGATGAAAGAGAGAAAAGTAAAGGCGAAAGATAAAGGAAAAGAAAGTAGATGGTACAAAGAAGGGGAACAAAAAAGAAAGAGAGAGGAAAAAAAGGAAAAAAAAGGAGAATACATAGAAAAAGGAGAGCAAATAAGAGAAAAGGCAGGAAAGAGAATTCAAATTATAAGGGTTGACAGAACAAAGAAACAGAAAATAATAAAGAGGAGAATAAGGAAAAGAGAGAAAGAAAGAAAGAGACCAAAAGAAAACTGGACTAGAGAGAAAAAAAAAAGAAAGAATGGAATGCTCAAAAAGAAAAAGACAAAAGTAGGAAGAGGAAAAAGTGGAGAAAAAACAGAAGAAATTACGGTAGGAAGACAACGGAAGAAAAGGAGAGAGAGAAACAAATAAAGATTTGATTAAGGTTATTTTTCTGTACGAATACCAATTAAATGTATGCGATAGAAATCAATTTTGTTTATAGTGGAGACTGCAAACAAGATTTTTTTTACAGCCTCTCAAAAAATATGCAATAAATTCTGAAGATTATATTGGGTGTAATAAAAAACACAACATTTAAAAGAGAAATTACTTTGAAAAAAACCGAAACAAATGAATTGCTCCAAATTAATTTTACAGTCAACTGATTGACTGATACGCATAGCTGATGATACTGTCTTCCTTTTAAAGAGTTATTTTCTATCTAAATGTTATGATTTTCCGTATACACCCCGTACTTTCTTTTGTATTCCGATCGGCTATACGGTTGTAGTGTCACACTGTCTGTTACGCTATAAAGGCCACCTTAACTCAACATGGACACAGCCCGACTTAATTTCGAATATGCACTCAATGGACCTAAGGGAAGATTTTACAGTAAAAGTTCTGAGAAAGAATTTCGAAAATTTTAGAGGGTGTTCTTTTTCCGATGTAACTATAATGCTAATCTGAACCTTTATTTCCCATTTTATATACATGTATACGTATGGTGAAGGAAAGGATGAGATCTATCCGACATAACGTTGAATTTAATCGACAATATGGAAGCACGAAAGTTTGGAAACTGGACTTAATGAATTTCCGTTACATGTTTCGAGAAAATCTTTGCTCTCGTTGTCAAACGTGAAATGGAAAAAAATTATGAAATTTGGGAAAGGGGGGGGGGGATGATGCAATTTTATTATTTTTCTAAATTTGTTATCTTCATTGGCGAAAAAATAGATGTGTTCGTGTCAAAGTTGAATTCAACTACGTGTATAATTGAAAGTGAGAAGTGTTTTGTGTATATATGAAGTGTAATAACTAATTCTTTCTTAATATGATTCTTCAGTTTTTCACAACTTTTGACGTCTGCTTTTGACATTATTGACAAAATTACAGAATTTGATTAAAATTCCAATACTTCATCAATAAGTTCCGAACCGATCTTTGCAAGCGGCTGGCAGTTTTCAACTTTTTTCAATGAAAGTGAGTTTGGCTCTCGTTGACCTGGTGACTTTCCTCCTTCCACACTCTCATTCATTCCCCTTTCAATTTGCTTCTCGAGCAGCGATCAACTTCTTTCTTTTCCAACTCTCTCATTAAAATACCTGACCTGGCTTCACAAGCAGCAAGTAGTTTTCAACCTTTTTTCAATTTGGTCTGAAAGGAAATGAATAGCCCCCCCTCTCTCTCTCTCAACCCTGTTTCAGTTCGGTCTGGACGAAATCAATTTTCTCCCTCATAGACCTCTCTGTCTCACTCTCTCTCTCTCTCTCTTGCTCTTCTCTCTACCTATGGATACTTTCAACCTTTTGAAAGTCTGAAAGGAAGTGAATAGTCCCTCCCCTCTCTCGATACTACCAACCTGTTTCAGTTTGGTCTGGAAGAAAACAATTTTCTCCCTCATAGACTGCTCTCGCTCTCTCTCACTCACTTTTGCTCTTCTGTCTTTCTACGGATACTTTCCATCTTTTCCAATTTGATCTGAAAGAAAATTTGGCTCACATAGACCTAGCAACGTTCGTCTAAGTTAGAAATGCATGATTTAGGTCTCTGCAATTGATATGGTGTGATATTTGTATTGGTGTACGGTATTTCTCTGCTGTAAAGTTTGAGAGGCAAGTGAATAAATAACGAAAACAAGCCATCCTTGCAAGGACAAATTCTTGAACGGTCATTCTGAATCAGTTTTATTGGATGGCTAAAATAGCTAGATTCTTTTTGAAAATATGACTGATATTGGGTATTCCATTTTCAAATAACATTATATGCTCTAAAAGCAAATACAAAAGTTAAAAAAAATGTATTTACGCAATGTATTGATGAAATACTAATGTCCACAAATAAAGTTATTCGACACATGAACTTTGAATAACATTATTCTCGATCCAAAGACACCGTTCTTTATATTTATATAGAAATGATTATTATATACATGGAGAGAATGGAAGAATGATAAGATTAAATGATGTTAGGTATGAAATAATATCGATATACAATACATTATGATAACATCCCTACATAAAATGACAAACTACATGTATGACATCAGCTATATAATAAAATCATAGCCCACAGAGAAGTGGTGTTGGATCAACACTTTTTAAAAAAATCCCTGAGACGCTTACATGCTAAGCAACTGATGATGCCAACAAGAGAAAAATTACACATAGTTCCATAATAACAAACTATATGTAAAATAAGGGGAAAACTCTGAAGAAAATTACATAAATCACATCAACAGAGAAATGAGTGATTGGAGTGACAAAAAACATGATGAAAAGGTCTTTCAATGTTCAGTGTTTAAAGCTGTAAAGCTTTCAAGACTCTATCTATCTATGTATCTATCTATGTATCTATGTATCTATCTATTTATCTATCTATCTATCTATCTATCTATCTATCTATCTATCTATATATATATATATATATATATATATATATATATATATATATATATATATATATATATATAATCATACAACGATTATTTATCGATTATTGATAAGATAATGAAAATAAAGCCCTTGTTCAAGATTCATTCAAATCACGTTCTTCTCGGCATTTACAATGTAATAATCAATTCCTTTTTCTTAAATCTAGCCACTTTTAACCGACTCAAGAAGGCCGTTCAAAAATTGTACTCTGAAAAGATTGCTATAAAACACTGCTCCGCTGTCATTGAAAAGCTGTTGCCAGTAGAGGTGGCAAACGGTATCTATACCTTTTATATGAGTGTGTTCATGAGTTTGTGTGTTTAAGCGCTCCTGGCTATGTTGTTTTGTCTACAGATTGGGAATTTTGCATCAGTACTCGACTAGACCCCATCAAAAAAAATGTGTGTTTTGGCGGGGTTGGGTGTACCTTTCGAGGGTTTTATTAATATAGATGTTTCTAGTTTTTTTTTGCCACTGGGGAACATCTTGGATGAGGAGATATCTTGATTTTCTAGAATCTAGATATTTCTTCTACTCAATTTGAGACGCATTCCAGTGGAGAAACATCTAGAAATATTTAGATACTGAAGAATCTAGAAGTTATTTTACTTTTTTTCAGATGTTTTCCAGTAAAAATGCCAGTGATGCCAAAAATAGGTTTAATTTAGACCATTTGTATTCTTTAAAGGAATAATTTCTTTGGCTTCAAATTTTGAATCTACGATTATCATTATTGACTGTGATGACGAGTTTCTTCTATCTATCAATTCTCCTTTCGATTCTCTATTTCTTTTTCTTCATGTTCCGTTTTACTTTCGACTCCCTTTCAATTAATCCATTTATTTTCTCCATTATTCTTTTCTCTTTTTTTGTTTGTATACACCAATGGTTGGCAAACTACAGCCACCGACTTTCTTCAATATGTGAATTCGCACACACAAATTCTATGTTTACTTTATCTTTATTCTGTTAGCGAACAATAAAATCCACAATTTAAAAATAAAGCAATTTTTGCAGTGGCCTCAAATGAATCAATGTTTTATGGCAAAATAAAAAATGTTTCAAGTGTTCCAAAACATGTATGGTAACAATAAGTATGCGGGCCAGATTTGGCCTGTGGCAAATATTTTATGATCTGCAGCCATCTAATAATTTCTTTAAATAAAGTCTTATATATTTTTTTCAGTAAGTTGATTTTATAATTTACATTGTAAAATGACTATTTTCTAAATAACTCAACTAGTTACTGTAATTCATGTAAAATAGAAATTAAGAATGCTGTCTGTGATACAATCAACATTTTTAAGTGAATGTGTGGCCCGAATGAAGATGAAAAATATCTCATGTGGCCCACTAGATAAAAAAGGTTGTCCATGTCTTATGTGAAATTTTTGAAGTAGTTAAAAGAACGAGTCGTCTCCATTGCTTTGTAAGGTCATTGTTTCTTTTTTTTTTCGCTCTTTCACCTCGACCCATAAGAAATGGTAAAAATCTGCTTTGCCTCCACAAAAGTTTGTCGACTTCTAGTATGCGCTATAACAATAATGAGGATGCCTCTCCTTGGATCCGTAGTTAGCAAGCGAATCTCGAATAATATTACCATTATAGTAGATAGGATCCTCACCGGGTGTTTTACACTTATGGCCTTGTTCAGACGAGGTCAGGCTTCGTAAATTTTGAGAATGTTTTGCTGTGGAGCAATAGCTAGTAAAATAATCTCGTGGCTAATTACTATTGAGGTGAATTTGATTATCGTTGGATGCTTTACTTTTGTGGCTTCGTACAGTGCAGGCCTAAGCTTAGTAGATACAAACATCACGGTGAAAATGCAGCTAGATAAAAAAACAAAACAAAGAGGAATTGTGTCCTGTTAAAAATAAGCACGTTAAGTGAATTGTAGACTAAATTTGATAATGATTTACAATACCTCAACTAATAAATGAATAATAACAAATACTTGCTATATCAATACTTACTCAACCAGTTTATGAACAAATATGGCCGCGAAGAATAGGTATGGATGATGAGTTTAGGGGTTTGATTTGAATTCATCGTTCAGTTGCTCACCTCATATTTATTTCTGAACAACAGCAAGCTCTTCCACTAAAACGTGTTTAGTACTTTCTTTTTTCTGAAAATGAAACATCATCTATGAGAGAATAAAATAACACTAAAATTTATCTGAACATAATTAAAAACGCCCCCCATCCCCTTTTCCACAAGAGAAATAACCGTTGCAGTTGCTTTTGGTAGGGATTATCGAAAAAAGATCCCCAACCCGACCCCTTAACCGTAACTACTTACTCTGACCCGTAACTCTATGGAACTAACGAAAGAAACTTAATAATTAGTTTCCACTGGTTGTGAAATTTTTAGTGTGTACTAATGGAATAGCTCCAGGTTAGTGTTAGTTAGGAGGGCAATTTCGTTTTTGTAGCAAGGACTAACTAAAAAGACACAGCATTTTCAGTCTCTGGATTTTTCACAATGAGAAAAAGAAAATGCAACTGAATTGTTTTATGCTTCTTTAAAATTATGGACGTTACGTTTTGGTGGGGACTTACCGTTTAAATGAGAAGAACTTAACATACAAAAATACTTGTCATTTTTAAAGATCAACTTTTAGATTTAGTGTAATTGGAAGGTGCTGCCTGAGACACGGGTCCCCAAGATCAAGGCTTCTGTGCTTAAAAGTAAAAGATGATCCTTAAAAGTGATGGAAGTAATGTTCTATTTTAAATTCATTTTCGTTCAAATTGTATTCGATTCTATAACACTGAATGAAAAACATCCACCGAAAAATAAAATCAATCAAAACTCCCGACATGCAATGCACGTAGTAGACACCATCGCCATTGCACCTGCAAATATCATGTTTTTTAATAACTTACGAAAAATTGATAAAAAGGTAAGTCATGCAACTTTTTTTTCCCTTCTGTCTGAGTTATTTTTAAGACGAACGAGGATTTATCGTGTGAATTTTTATCGACTGACTTCGAATCATATCAAGAGAAAAAAAACAATTGAACTTTACACACTCCTTACAAACAGATAGATGGATAGAGAAAGGGAGAGAAATAAATGATGTGACGGGATTAAAACTTTGTATTTAAAGGAAATATGTCTAAAAATGTTTATCAATATACTTTCTCTTTATTTATGAATATTTTTCATCATAAAACTATTCAGTTTAATCTTTTGAATACTTTCAATATCCAGCTAGCAATATTTAGTTTTTCGATTATCTTTTATTATCATTGTGCAGCGCACATTTTATCATTGAATTCTTTGGAATTTTTTGTATTGAAATATTTGCTCGTATCCGGATGATTTGAAACAGTTACATCAATTTTTATTGGGGTTTCTTCGTACGATATGATTATAATGCTGAACTGGACCACAACTCTCCATCCCTTGTGCAAAGCTTCGGCTTTGAAGTATTTCACATACTCTCCTTCATTTCAATGAGAAATCTTTCTTCTCCCCCCAAAACACGGGATTCGGGTGCGAGATCTTTCTACAATCTAACTATAATTCTTAACTTAATCCTTGCTCTCGCTGCAATGGAAAACTACACCCTGGATGTATTTCGGTTATTTCCCTTTACTTCATTGAAGGAACATCTTTTGAAAACACAAAATTCTACCTGAGCATATTTAAGCAAATATCAAAATGTATGATTAAAAAGGGGAGATGTCGTTTTGTACGGAAAGTAAGGGTCTTCTTCAGCATTATAGTTACATCGTAGAGCTCCCTCTATCCCAGTAAAAACCAAGATAGACATTTTTCTTCAAAGATGACAATTTTCCAGGGTTTACAAAAGTCCCATTGATTTAAAGGAAACAAACTTAGATGAGCCATTTTGAATGGCTGAAAGTGGCTGAATCTTTTATGATCGAATAACGTCATTCTCGATCTAAAAATACCGTTTTTCAGCAATCTAATGGTTGGAGGACCCATGTCATTCCAGCATAGATACAAATGTATGAATATACAACATATTGATCAGATATTAAAACAACAATGAAAAACAAAAGCCATTAATTTGTTTTGGTCTTTTTATTCCATTCAATCCAACTTTTCAACCCAAAATATCAACAAACTCTTGTTGTACCTTTGTACTTCATGTTTTCATGTATTTTCTTCAATCATAACCCATACTTTAAAGGTTTGAACAATATATAACGCATTTTTCATCGGGAAATCAACACCTGAGAAATTAGAAAATTTGGCCAAAATCAGATTAATCGATTTTAATAGAAATTTCGATAATTATTTATTAAAGGACGAATTTTGAAAAGAATCATATTCCAAATATTGGAGAAAAATAATTCCTTTAATATGATTCCTGTCCCACCTTTCATTATTTTAATTATACATTTCTGTTTTCATTGATTTTTACACATCTGACGGATCAATCTCTCGAGATTTTATGTTTACCCGTTAGTTCTTCTAGAAAAACGCCCCGGAACTGCTCGAACTGAATATAATCGATAAAAATGAGGAAAATATTTTTTTTTCAAATAATGAGGAAAATTTTCTTCCTCTTCAAAAGCCTAAATTATAATCAATCAAATAAAACCCCAAAAGATATTCCGGAGGGAAAAATATTTTTCTTAATTTGTTTGTTTTTCCGTAATTCCCAAAATAAGACACTCAGTTTGAGCAATTGGAATAAATCATCAAAATATTAAGAATCGTACGGAAAAAAAACTCTCTTCTCATAAAATTATTTAGAAAAATATTTTCCTGTATAATTGTTAAAAAAAATTCAGCTCCTATATAGTTATTCAAAAAAAATTCTTATCTTTCATAATTATTTAAAAAAAAAAACATCCTTTTTTTCATACAATTAAGAAAATTCTTTTTCCGTATAATCATATAAAAATTTTACCATATAATTATTATTATTTAAAAGAACATTTTGCCATATACTTATTTAAAAAATATATTCGTTCTTTAATAAACAAATATAAAAACATTTATTAAAATTTAATAGGTTGATTTTTGCCAGATTTTTAAATGTCGATGAAATAACGTTTACAAAACCTACTACTTTAGAGACAATACGCCATATTGTTAGGATTTGTTGGTGGCTTTAGGGTTAGTACGTAGTTTTAATGTTAATAGGCAGGTTTAAGGTTAGTAGATAAGTTTAGGGTTTGCGGGTGGGTTTAGGGGTAGTTAGGTTTAGGGGTAATGGCTAGGGTAAAGGTTAGTGGGTGGGTTTAGGGTTAGCGAATGGTTACAGGGTTATTGGGTAGGTTTAGGGTTGGTAGGTAGGTTTAGGGTTAGTGGGTAGGTTTAGGGTTGGTAGGTAGGTTCAGGGTTACTAGGTGGGGCTTACGTTATTAGGTAAGTTTTTGATTGAAGTTTCTAATTTTGCAATGATTCATCGGTGTCATCTCGTCTTCATATATATGTGTGTGTGTGTTGGTTGTGACACGACGTATTGATAAGATATCAACACAGTTCTGAGAATAGAAGCAATTAATTTGTTTTTCTATTTTATCCTATTGTAAAAATGGAAATTGAAAATTGACTTCTTCCCTTCAAAATAGAGAATTTCCTCGTTTCATTATACCATTTGTACATCTAAGTACAATTGAAGAAATCTGTGTCAGTGCATTGCGATTACTCAACAACAGGTCAATGTACGAAATTGAAAATCGCCAGATATATTAGCACACAAAACAATGAAGTATCGAGTTCGAAGTTGTTTGAATCTATGGTTCACAAGAAATCTAATAAAAATTAAAGACTCACCATTACAGTCAATAATTGATTAACCGTAACATCTAAATTTGAAGTTACGTAAAAAAATCTATCGAAGAATAAACATGATCAGAATAAATTCTGTTCATGACATCATTGACATTTTCCACAGGGAACCATGAAGGAACATTGATATTCTGGAAAATCTAGATTTTCCGAAAGGCTTTCGTAGAGTATTGATGTCAATTTTCAAGTCAGTAGACAAAATACTATGACCAGAAACGCTGAGACAAACACATGAACACATAAAAAGGTTATGATTGTTCAATTACAGACCTCTCTTTCTATTGATTATCTTTTGACTTCTGTTCTATTGGAGAATCTGAATTTAAGTATAAAATATCTAAATTGACAATACTGAAAAGATGTAAGCGAAAAAATTCAAACCCGTAGCTTCGTATGACGGACGGAAAATTATTTTACATACCAATTATAGTAGGATTCTCCGTACACCATGAGGTCAGACCACTTCTGAACACCTTTTGAACAGGCACTGCCTGAGCTGTCCAAATTTGCGTCTCATATGTTGGTGTACCCCCCGCCTCGATCCTAAAAACAGTGGATTTTAGGATTTTATTGAATCAAGGGACCTTGAAATGCTCTAGCTTGATGTATGCAAAGAAAAAAATTCAAGTGATTTCCAAATATTTGATAACATTGTGGGGTCCATATTTGTGCTCACTTAAAAAAAGATTTCCTACTAAAAGTAACTATCAAATATCAATTATAGAGTACTATCCCTTATTTATTTCCTTATTTGAAGATGCTTTACTCCTACGAAGTCTTTTCATTTTCTTTCAAATGTTACAACTGAACTTTCTCCGGTGAATTAATGTTTTAATTAATGTCAATTTTAACCTTTCCCGTTTCAAAATTGCAGTCAGATAGCTGACGCTGATTGCGAATTTAAACTCAAAAAAGCAGACGACAATAATCCTGGCCATAACTCTGACTCTAAAATATCATCCCAACCCTAAGAATGCATCGGCAGCCACTTTGAAAGGAGAACGATAACAATGTCCAAACAAATTATCAATAACTTTTCTTAAACGTATCAATACTAATCGGGAAAAACAGAAACGTTAACAAATTCCTTAACACTAAGACCATCAATAGTTTTCTTCGGTGAGGATGATTTGCAAATTACCCGGATGCTGGTCGATAAATTCGCTTGTAGGGCGGATGTTCGGCTATTTTGTATGCAGTTTGCATTGATTCTTATTTTGCTTAACGAATACTTTATTGCGTAACAGAAACAATACAAGCGATTTTTTGTTGAACCACTGTAAAGATGTGGAACGATATGATATTTGAACGGAAATAGAATGAAAAGGAAAAAGAATTGTATAGATTTCTGGGTCCTACGTCAACCAACGTAGACCAGGGCTGAGCAGATTTTAGCTGCTATGACTGAGCGCTTAGTATGGCAAAAGTGTTGTGTCCAAGTACATATGTAAAAAGAATTGGTAATACTAAAATTCTACTGCAGTCCACCAACTGTAATTAAAACATAGGAAATGAATATATTCTCAGGTTGCACACCGACAACTCGTAAGGTGTGTACTGAAATGTCTTTGACACATATCTAACAAGGAACTTTTATTCTCTTTCTAAAAGCAGTTAATTGTACTAATGGCACGCTGGGAAATACTTTTGACTTTGTAGTCAACATATTAATTAAACAGCATTATTTAGACCTATTGTGTGTTAATGACTTATTGAAAAGCGCCATCAGTGTTGCCAATTTAGATGTTTTCATCTAAATCTAGATATTTTTAGTTGTGATCAGTTCAAAGGCCCCCAATCCCCTACCCACAGGTCCCATGGCACCTGCCAAATCCTTCTGCGTTTGCCTGCTGCAGATTAGCAACCATTATTTTTTTTATACTCCCATTGATGGTATCAGTTACATATTTCAAATCGTTTGGCCCTCGGCTTTTCCCACCCGGTTTCCCTTGTACTCTGTACTTCTCATTTTTAGGCAACAGCTAGTTTGTAAACATTGATTTTGAAGGAAGACAAAAATACTCCCACATATTCAAAAATGGTTCTGATAATTATGTGGTGTAGTATATTGACTATTGAAAATAATTCCCATGAAAGGGCGACCAACAGGTGAAGAGACCTATAATCTATTCAAATATTTGCAAAGCCAATAGACATGCCTCTGTCAAACGACCTACACCAGCAATTGTTGGTAGTTTTGTATAGGAATACGTATTTTAAAATTTTACATAGAAAAATCTTTTTCTTTGTATAGTATATATTATATATTCTTATATTAGGAAATAATTTCTTATTATTATGTTCATTATCAAATCTGACTTTGGATTTACCTTGAGATTACCAAAGATCCATGCAGACTTGTTTGGCTTAATATTTTTTTCTTTATCAGGGCCGTAACGAGCAGAGGTTACAGTCCTTATTATTTATTATATCACGAAAGAATTTTTTTCTTTTTAATCTTGGATTCATTAGTTTTCTTTTGACTTTATTTGAATTAGTTTCATTCTGTGTATTATGCTCGTTATTCAACGAATCATACGTTATATTATATCAGCTATTATATTCATTATTAAGAGAAACTATAAGCTTGCTATGATTTTTTTCCATAAAGATATAAACGATTTCTAAAAACATACTGTTTCGCAGTAATTTGTTTTGTGCAGTATCCCAAATACTATTGTGTATATTTCTATTTTAAAGTCCAAGTATAAATTTGACTTGAAAGTGAATGGTGTCCGCTGCACTAGTGATAGTCGTGAATAGTGCTCTTCGGCACAAAACGTTGAGCAATCTGATTTTCAATAAAATAAGACATTTACATTTTAATTCATAGTAATGAAATAAGTAAGATCTTTAATAAAGAAAAGAATATTTTGTTAAGATGTTGAAGATTAAAGTCAGATTTAATTTGTCAATGATATTTCGTTGATTTTAGAAAAAATTAAAAAAAAAAGGGAATATATTTGAGGAGTCTAGATGTTTCTAGATTCTCAAAGATGTTTTTTTGTCTTTTGATGTTAACTTGATAGTCGGCAGCACTACTCTCGCTAGATCTTCGCACAAGAACTAATGCACCCATAGTTAGAGCTTTAGGCTAGTTTCACACGGCTCTTAACTTGAAAACTTGAGGCGATTTATGTCTTTTTTGTTAGTTAACGTCCATAATTTTAAAGTACGAGAGACTGAAAGGAAAAAAAATTACATTTTTTGTGCACCCCCTCATAAATAAAAACAGCAAAAAAAGCAAGGTCTTTTTAATTGATAACACAGCAGAAAGGAAAAAACCCTCATCCATAACCCAAACAGAGGGAGAAGGTTGAGAACAAAATAAACCCAACACGTCAATACTCAGTGGTCATGGAGATTTCAGTCTTGTGGAAACTAATAAAAAAGCCCGAGCTTCCGTCCTTCAGTTTTTGATGAGGACTAAGGGGAAACTATTTGTCATATTTAGTCAGTAATCCTCTCCACGAATAAGAGGAAATATATATTCTTTGTGGCTCAATTTTCTATTTGCTTATTTCGGTGTTTGAGTCCGGATAAAAGACACAATTTCAAAGACTAGTTTTATAAGAAGAGAGATTCTTCCTCATTTCACCAATATATGCCAATTGGTCTATATTAAACCCACCATAAAAAAGGCCATAGAACGTATACTTATGAATGAAAGCGGATCAAATTACGTTTGGACAATCTCAAGATGATTAAAGCTGATAAAATTGTTTGTTACAAATAATTTTGGATTACCGTGCTAACATACCTTTATTCTCTCCATGTTCCTAATAATTCATAAATTGGTTCTTGATTAGCAGAGCATCATCTCCCTGGAAGCACAACACCGCCAGTGTTGGAGTGAAAACCTTATTTTCTTTTCCCATTTAATGAAACCCTAAAAGTCAGGGTCTGGTACTCTGGGAAGCCGCGGAAGCTGCAATGTTTCATTAATGTTTGATAACCTTCATTTCCTCTCTTTGCACAAAGACGTCTGAATGAACTGACAATTCCTCTCCAACCTCTTCTCTTCAAAAGAGGCCAATATCAATGTCGATGAGATTTGTAGCAACCCACATGATTTGCCATTTCTGCATTTCTCTGACGCGAGCCAAAACGTCCAGATAACAACTAAGGTCTTTTCTTATTCAAGTAATCTACTATTTCAAGTTCTCAAAGAAAATTTAGGCAGGAAATAAAAAACAAACAAAAAAACAAACAAAAGCAAACAAACGAAATAAACAGTTCCAGTTAGTCGCTGGATAGAAAGTCACGTGACCAACGTCTTTTGGCAGCATGCCGTGTTGGGATGATCAATGGAAAAATATGAAAGAGGGGATGTCAATGAATAAGGTACGTCTCACCCACCATTTGTTGCATCACTGCAAAAGTCCAATTTAAAAAAAAGCGTGAACGCTGTAGGACAAGGACTAAGGGATTGATTTAGGGTCAATTTGCATTGTAAATTGGATATTTTGTAAGAACCTACTTAGTATTTGAAAAAGTTTTTTTCTGGGCATAAGGAGTAGATATGATAATTTTCAGTCCTCAAGCCCCATCGGTTCGGCGTGTACGCATAAGACAAGTGATAGTTTTGGGGGTAGCAGGTCAGTAGAATATACAAACCACTCTCCGATAACTATCGCTAAGGTGGTAATAAGCACAAAAAGTTTTAACACCCATTGTCAGCCTGGACATGGGCCAGCATAACTGATCAACATTAATAAAACTGCTATTCTAGAATGACAGATCTTAAATAATGATTAGACAAGTAATTTTGCCATGCTGACAACGTAGGTTTTTGAACAACGCCCTATCCCGTCCATTGGGATGAGTCTGGGATAAGAATCACCATTACCTAATCTGTTTCACTCAGACCAAAGAAATTGTTGACAATCGTCCGAGAGACTTTGATGGGTGAAATGACAGTCCTCTTTACTATTATTATTAGCAATTTAAAGCGCACTCACAGAAACAAATCATGTTCGTCATCTTTCCGATAGAGGTGACAGGCCTCTATCAAGATTGAAAAATGGATGGACATTGCCCTTCTGATATACACTGTCTCAAAGGCTCAGCCGATGTATGTGACTTCGACAAACCCTAATAGTATGGACATGAAATCGTGTGATATTTTAAACTTATTGAACCTAATTTCAGGCTGACGCACTTCTGAAAGGCTGAGATATGAAATTGCAATTGACCTGTTTCTCCACCAATCATGTTTTCTTCATTTTTCCCAGATCATTAACTGATATAGACAGATTGTAAAATGTGCATTTATTTCGTTACGATTGCAATTTAGTCAACTGTCGTTTACGACCATAGAAATAAATTGGCGCCAGTTGCAAAGAACAAGTCAACGCTCTGCAACGGTTTTACACGTGATCGAATGAAAACAAAGCACGAGATCTGGACAAGTGATTTATGTCTCCGTTAGAGTTATGTAGCTTCGACCTTGAAAACGTATAAAAAGAAACCAACTAACCACAGAAGTGCACAGGATGCAGGGAAGAGATATAGCTCGCTTCATGCTGCCCCTCCCCCCGTGCGGCCGGAAATGCGCAGACGATTTGAGATAAAGAAACTTCATCAACAGTTCAACCTCTCGTTCTATCTCAAACCAACATTTCAAATAGAGGAAATATCGAACAGATGAATAAATACCACATCAGTGCCAAGAAAGAGTTTTGTCGATTTCCAGTCAAAGTTGAAGGCCGGTTAATCGTTTTTCCGGCGTAACAACAAGAATAAGAACAATCCTCACCTAATTTAAGACAGACCGATCTTCACTGTTTGTCCCTCCTGTCACGTAAACCAAACTGATGTATAAATTCAACATTTCCCTGTCATGGTTTGAAATCATGACCAAGTGATTGTTTAACCTACTGAGCCAAACTGACATGAATTATATGTCTAGTAAAATTTGTTACACAAATTTCTAATGTTTACAAACATTTAGATAAAAATGAAACTCTTGGTATTTTTAAGTTAATTCCATCCTTTTAAATAAATACTTTCATACAAAAAATATCTTAATAACATTTATTTATTATGTATAGAATACAAATGTTTTCGAAAGTATCTTCATTCAGAATGGAAGTAAGAGAGGAATACAGAGGCGCGTAATGTTCAAACTCACACGAATAGTGAATTGTTTTGACACAGGATTTAATATAACAAGCTTGACTCCAGCAGCACCGAAATCTACCCGTTCTATACCAACTGAAGATGATCACAGCAACTTTTATATTGTATATATGATTTTATTTTTATATAAATATATTTGTTTATTACAATTTATTGTAATGATGTAAGCCCTTGCCTATCTGTTAGGTTGCAAGCCATTACCCAGCGCCTTGGCGCTCCTTTACTAAACTTGGGCTGGAAGTGTGTGGATTATAATCACATCGGTACAAATGTTGTACTACTCTTACACGGGGGGGGGCTCTCATAGAGCAATGATTAGCTAGCAAGGATTGTTGATATGGACGTCCGCAGCCCATTTACCAGGATGGGCCAAGATATATTTTTCTGGGGGTAAAGGGGTACATCCAGAATATAACTTAGTACTAACCCTGTCATCAGTTAATAATGATAGCATCTTTTTTATATGGGTAGATCAAGTTAGTAGGACATTTGTACAGCCCAATTATCCTTTATTGGCAATAAGTTTTAGACTTTCAAACCGCCCTTGCCACAAGTGTAAAAGCCTGATCTGTGGAGAGGTGTAAGTATCCCTTGTCCTTAGCAGACGACCATACTTGCTCACCATCCAACCGCGTATGTCTATTGATTTATTTGTCTTCGGTCACGCTAACTGACACAACTCATCTATCATCATTCAGTAGGTTACCACATGATCACGTAGTAGAATGGAATTTTATGTCCTGATGATGAAGTAAAAATGCTGAATTCAAAGAATAATAGAAATACGAAGAATGATAAAAAGATCCGTTTGTGAACAGATTGCATTCCTCCAAACCCATTGTAATGCAAATTATTTCATTTCATAATGATCGAATCCACTTATATAAATCGAGTATCCATATATTTCATATAAGCCGTCGTTTTTGACAGCCCGGTAAACTAACACTAACAAGAATCGGAATATTAGTTGGAACAACTCGCAAAATATGAAAAACTGTTTCAATTCGTATATTTGCAGCAAAACTAATAACACAGTAGATCAATAGTTTCGGGCAGATACTCAAATGGAAATGCATACAATGGAACCTTTTTTATGTGAATTCGTTTGCGCGTATCTAATTTGATAGATGGTCGAGCGATTTTAATCAAATATGTTCGGTCTGCACAGAGCGCAATTAGAATTATTTCATATCATCACTGAGGTGAAAGAACCGACGAGGGTGTTCTTTACACTCAAATGAAATATTTGATATCATTCAGATACAGAGCAATATATCAATCACTGAATCATAAGATATGCCAAGAGATGATGAGAGTATATAAAGTGAATTGTATCTCCAGCAGAACGAATTATTTATACGTTATACATCAGAATCATCGTCATTGGTTTTTTAATTAGGTTTGATAGTATTTCTAGCAGCGAATGGCATCACTCAGATATGTGCAATATGAGTTACGTCCCTTGCTCAATGTTGCCGATTTAGATTTTTTTATCTAAAGCTAGTGGTTTTGGTTTCAGATAAGTATCATAAATTGTTATTTAGATAATTTTTGATAAAATAAGTATTTGTATTCAATTTATAGTAATAAAATGATGGATTTTCGGATAAATTCAATTATATTTTATTTAAATCAAGAAGATTAACGTGAAATTTAATATTTCAATTTCATGTAAAATATTTCTTGGATTTTAGATATCTGGAGAATCTAACTGTTTTTAGGTGTTTAAGTTATATTTGACTCAATTTTAGTAGTAAACATGGATATAAAGTCGGCAACATAAACCCTGGCTCAATCTTCACTGGAGAACTGGCGCGTCTGTTGTCTGACTTTCGGGCATATTTATTATTCCTTTTCCTTGTGTGTCACACACTCTTTCTGTCGATCTGTCTGCCTCTCTCTCTTTCTCTTTCTGTCTACCTGTCTGTCTGTCTGCCTCTTTCTCTCTCCCTCTGTACATCTCTCTCTATATATACAGATCCACCCGCATTTTAGGGACGTAATATAGGCAGCACAGATTTTCTTTTTCTCCCACACCCATCTCCTGTTTTTTCTACCACCTCAATCACTAAAGACTCAGCCAAACATATCATTGTCAAAGTTTGGGGGTCTGGGAATGTTAAAAAATGCCTTGCTTATAAATTGGTAGCACCTGATTCTTTGCTTTATTATTTCACTGCACAAATGTTTTTTGGAGGAATCTCTACTTTCTGATAGCTGGGGGATGATGTATTGTTTATTAAGCTTAGGTTAGTAAGGCATAAGATCATAAGTTTGGTACATTAGTACGGTAGAAATTTCCCAGTTAATTTCCTTCCATTGTGCCAAATGAGGCTACACTCCACTTCTTATCTCTTACGAAATATTGAAATACAATAACATTTTCGATAACTAATAACAAATCCTACATCACCCCTTCACTTACACAGTGAAGGCAAACAAGAACTTTTCACGATTACTTCAAGTTTTAGTCCTAAGTAAATATTTGGAAAAAAAACTTTTTTACTTTTTTTCGGTGATCCGTCGTTAGAAATGAGGCAACCCTTGCTTATACGGATGTAAAATAACGTTGTTTTTATCATATTTAGCAGCCATATTTTACATTCGTATAAACAAGGATTGCCAAAAATAATTCTCTTCAGATAACCCGTTATAATTCACCATCTACTGAAGACCACCTTGCTTGCAATATACGTAATAAACCTTAAATAATAGGCTAACAATTGGTGAAAATCCTCTGCTTCTATCTTCATTAGTTTCAAAGTAAGTGACCGTGACGAACAGATTGGGTCGTTTTAAAAAAAAAATTCTGAATGAATTTTCAGAACGAATGGTATCAAGCAGTGAAAACTGTATCCTTCAATCTTTAATAGTTTCTGAGATGCCTTTTGTGATGCAGGTTTGTGACCAGTACATTTGATAAGAGTGGCATATCCACATATATGTGTATGTGTACATTTTGGCTTCATGCTTCTTGCATCTATATACATTGTGCATATGTTTACATGCACAATCGTACATCTACACAATTCCAGTGTCTCCAGTCATACTTATTAATTCGATTGTCTTGAGAATCCTAATATTGTCTTATCCATGCCCCAGTGAGTCTGATAACACAGACTTGAACAATAATGAAGAGATATCTATGCAATATACATTTCATTATCTTAAACCATCGATTATTCATTATCTATTGTGTCAAGGTCTGATTTGGAGCTCATGTTGACATTTTTGTTCGACCCCCTTGTATTAGGGTTTTCAAAGAGTAAGGACATACTTTCGTGTTCGGAAAATAACTACGTATTTTTGCGTTCAGAAAATAATTACATATCTTCAAAAAGATGATAAAACAAATGTCAGTGAAATTTGATTTGATACTACTTATCACTAATATAATCACCATAATTATCTGTGACAGCAGTTCAACTAGAAGACAAATTTTGGATGTTGCTCTCTAAAATCTCTATCCTCCGTGGGATTAATCTTCATTATGCACAATAAATGACCCACCAGATAAAATGAATGATGGACTAATTCCAGAGGTCGTTTTGTAGCATTTAATTTCGGCTTTACCTTAGTTGGTTGGCTGATAATTCATAGCAGTGAAATAGATAATTACTTCCCAAACCCACTGATATCTGGATGAGGTTGAACTGAACAGAATGATCGACAGGCACAGAGAAAAACCTTTGTTTTATAATAGACATTAGCCGAATACGTACAGATGGCTTTTAAGGATTTAACTTTCGTTGATCAAATGTCATGTACAACAAACATGTGGAGGGCACAGACACGACGATCAAATCAAAAACATAGAAATGAAGCATGTAAACCACTATATCTACCTGAAACAACAGCTATCCATGAAACCCTCAAGAGAAGACGAAATCGACAGGATAGTTACTTGAGGTTGGCAAGCCGTCGACAAACAAACCCAACCATCAAAAACAAGAAAATCCCATGAGTTCTAAAACGAGGAATCTACAACGAATGTATCCTCCAGTTACACGTAGAGCTGAAACTTGAAAGACGTCCGGCATATCTTGGGAAGGTCAATTACCGGATGTTAAAAGACATGATGATAATGATATAATGAATGCAGATATCAATTACCTCTGCTTACGGAGTTGGGGAGGTATGTGCATCCGTTCTCAATGAATTTCAACGTAATCTTGTGTAAGCCTGGCCATTAAGATGAGGAAGTGCTGGCAGAAGTTACAGCAGATCCAGGAATTATTTTCTCATCTTTTTCATACATTTATGCATATTGCTGTCCACACGATATCTCCAAAAGTTCTCGAAGAATTTAAATTAAATTTTTATAGAGGAGCAGGCAATAGTCTGCAAAAGAAGTTGATATTTGGGGGTGGGGCAGGCTTCCTCCTTTACGTTGTTATTACGTATCTACACCACATAACATCACCAAAAGTTCGTGTCTGTCTGCAATATCTCCAAAAGTTCAGATCGAATTTCAATTGGGAAAGGAGGTCAATTGTCCATAAAAGAAGTGAATAATTTTTTGGAGCAGATCAATGCACAATTAACTCCCCCTGACAATGGTGTTGGCAAAGATATGCACTCCCTGGGTGCTTTCTAGTCTTCTGTTCGTATCGCTGTCCGTTACAACGGATTCTTTCACTTAAAAGTAACAATTTAACTGATGACAATATCTCCTGTCCACAGTTTAAAACTATGTATTCTTCCACTCAATCACCAGCAGTAGTTTTGGTTACATATCCTTACCTCAATTCAATTAGTAAGAGGATACATTCTGCAATATAATGATTCTCCCGATAATAGTTTGGATCATCGATCACTTTGTTTGTTGTTAGCAGGATGTTTGGGGCCGATCGAGTCCTAGGCCTTCCTCAGACGAATTCATTAATTTACTGATATGCGTTTGTATTTCTTTTTTTCCCTTTTCTCCAGTGTAAGTATAAAAACAAAACAATGTCAAATGGGAATCATACATTTAAAACAATTCTTCATTTCCAAAGGATGAGCAAACTCCAGAGATACTAAGATTTCTGTACCATGTCAAAGTGATATCAACGTCTGACAGATGACAAAAAATAGCCTATATCAAATACATGACAGGTGCCCCCTATCATTCTGCATCGTGGGCGACTGCCCCTGTTGCCGGTACACTGGACCAAGCTGTGTCCTTCAACCGGAATCGAAGTCAGAAATACTCAATGATGCCAAATTGAATGTCAATTTGATATAAAGTTGCTGATCGTAAACACTTATCTACTTTATTAATGAACAGTGTGATTTTCTTGGTTCGCTGATCATAACACTCGAGTAGACTCTACCAATGGGAAGTGGACGGGAAGGTTTGCTGAAGGGTGATTCCTGTCCACTGTACCAAACTATGGATTATTCTCGGTAAATGAATTCAGTATTTCTTTGAGAAAAAAAATTAGAAAAACAAAAACATCCTCGTTCGAATATATATGTGAATATTTTTCAACTTAAATAACGAGTTGATCATGTGGAAAAAGAAAAACAGATCAAGACAGACGTCATTTACCAATGATGAGTGAGCAATTCTTGCTGACGTTTATTAGCAGGTTCAATCCTCATCAGATCTCCCAGTTTGGATGGTGTGATAACATTTCATGCTAAGATCTGTATATTCGTAAAATGAACAAGGTTATTTTTTTGGTTTGCAGTCTGTGTCACTTGACTCTCTCATTTAGGGGTAAAATCTTTGCTGATAAAAGTACCTCCTTCCCACCATTTAAAACTATGGACTCTTCTACTGAAACAAATCTGCTATCATTTTATCTTAGAAAATAGTTTCATAGAAATTTAAATATATTCGTGAATTCTTTCACAGGTAAAAAACGTGTTGCTAAGATTATGAATAATGTTATTTTTCTGTATCTCTGTCTTCAGCAATGAATTCTTTCGCTAAAAGATAGGTTTTGCTGATGAAAATATCTCCAATTAACTATTTGAAACAACATATCCTTCATGTAACGATTTCAGTAGTTTCCTTTCTAAAAAAATGAAGATATTTTTCGATGGCGATTAACTACTATCAATATATAAGTTTCAATAGCGTTAATAAGAAAGCATGATCGAATAGTAAAAAGCAATCGGAAGCGAAAAAAAAGAAAGAAAATAATATGTTCTCACCAGGGTCGGTCGAAGCCATTATGGGACCCTTATGAAAATTTGATTTGTCCCCCAACCATCACGCTCATACTTGAGGATCATCCAGTGGGCCATGGAGCCCAAAGCTGCTGTTTGATACGGGTATACTTCGGGCCGGATCTGGCTCTCACTTACGATTGGAGAGAAACATCCCAAGTTTTTGAAATACTTTGAAGAAAATCAGGACCATATTGTAAAATATGTTCAAGGATTGAACCGATAGTTTTTGGTTATGTGGTACCTCTGCACGCCGAACTTATAAGGATAGATCTGCCACATTTTCTATAGACCAAGTTAAGAGCCGATTTCAAGTGTTTTATGTGCAGATTGTGCAATTTGCATTACCCAAGGCAAGTGGACTAAAAATATTTCGATATTTTCAAAATTTATAAAATGTCACGTTTTCTTTCCATTTGAAACTTTTACTTAGGCACATTTCTGAATATGAAATTACAGGCAAGAGAATCAACCTTTTTTAATGAAAAGAAACCCATCGAATCTGAGTACACAAAACAAATTTAGGTCAATTTATTTACGCCAAAAAAAGAAGAAACAGGCAATGAATACAGGTGGAAAATGAACATCCCATCCAAATAATCAATAATATTTTTCGTTTTTCCGTGTAATAATACCAGATAAAGATATCCTCTCTTTCCGTGGGGATATATTACATTGTCGCCTACACAATGAATACTAAGACATTAGTCGTTAAGAGTGAAAGGTGACCTGTGTTCGGTCAAAACCATTTCGGGCGTCATAGCTCTGTTTCGATCTGATTACCATTTTTTACTTTTTTATGCTCTCTCGTTTAGCAACAACATATCTGTTACCAAGATACACTGATAGTTACTTGCTTCAGTCTAATTCCCAAACTACAAAAAATAAAAAATAGAAACACTATCCATGGTGAATCTTTAAAAATATGTTACCCCACACATACGTAATAAACCTTAAAATAATGGTTATTTCATATTCTATCCTCATTAGTTTCTGGGTTATTCATCTTCATAAAGCGTAAAAAACATGTCTGGATCTGACCAGACCGAGTCAAGTCATTTTTTAAAAATCAATTTTTAAAACACATCTTATCGAATGGTGAGAATAACACGTTTCTTTTTTGTTGTTGAGAAGTTCAATGACCAGAATATGTACTTGATAAGATTGGCTTCGCTTCACTTACGACTCAGTTACAAATATCCGGAGCTTCCCGTGTATCTGAATTTTCACTAAATTTAACTGATTTTACTAGCAAGGAAAAAAAGCAATGTAACCTTCAACTTTACTTCTTAGATTTCTCCAACATCGTATAGAATGTGGTGCTCGGAATTTAGCATAATGAAAAAGATCTGCATCAGGTTTTTGAGAAAAGTTTTGTAGAACTTGTTATTTATCTTCTAATATAGAATATTGATTTAAAAATTGTGGAACAATTAACAATCTGTTTTTACTTATGCTGGGAAATTGTTTCCGATTGCAAATTCGTCTCTACTTTTCGCTTAAAGCAAAGCCCAGTGATTTGTTTCTTTCGGAAGTATAACTAAAAGCACTCAGCGATTGCATATCTCTTCGAACATGGTGTGCTAACAGAAAACTGAATCGAAATAAGTTATCAAAAAAAGGAGGGAACACAATTGCTATAATATGTACAAATATTGAGTTACTTTTCTTGAAATTCAAAATTAGCATTTTTATTTACTCTTTTATCTTAAGCTGTTTTCATGCAGAATAACAAAAAACATCTCTGTCAGCTGGTAAGAAATAGTTGAATCCACCCAAATATGTAACCACTTTGTATTTGGCCAATGACCCATGCTTCACAAAATATCATTCGAACCTGTAAGGACATATGGAGATATCATGCCTACAGACTATGTGGGGCGATTACATAAATACATGAAAAGAGGCACAAATAACTCCCAATCAGAAGAATATCTACCACAAAATTTAAACCAATTCTTCTTACTCCATAGTCCAACCTTCTACAAAATTTCGTTTAAATTCTTGAAGATTGCGTGCAGACAGGCAGACAAACCTGACCGAACATATACACCTGTCAAACTTTACTAACAGAGGTAGTTATCAAAACAAACAAAGGGATGATTTTGTCGACGATATGGTGGTAGGATGTCGAAACAAATCACGAATGAGTACTACGTCAAAATTATGATTCACTTTTGAGCAGTCTGCCTGGAAATCTCCTTTAAACACCATCAAAATAGGTCAGGTTAGTCACCCAAGAGAACCATCACGTGACAAATGTATCTTATCTTCATGCCTTGTTCTGGTTGATCGATAGAAAAAATTTGGAATAAAGGTGATCGATGAATAAGTTTCTTCTCTCACCTTTTGTTGGGCGATGGTCACTAAAAAAAGTAGGTATATTTAAAAACCTACTCGTTGAGTGATTAATCTCCCCAACCCATCCAAAAAAATTATTTTCTACTCATACTTTTCACTGTATCAGGTTATTATAATTGTAGATTCGCCCGTCCGTATAAACGAGTTTCTGTAGCTATAACTGTATTTAAATGGTGGGGAATCTGCCCCCATCGCGTTTCCCCTGAAAGTTCAAATGCAACTAAAGGTGTGGATGTGTTGAACATTCTCAAAAGAGTCCTTCAAACTTTTTTGATGACGACCCAGTTTAACATTATGCTATGAAACGACCCATAGCAGGGTTAGGATGTGAACTTGATACAACCAAAAAAAGGACAATTTCATGCTCTGGATGTTCAAATACAACTAAACAATTATTTGTTCCAAAAGTGTGGACGCATGAAACGTTCTCGTCGTATTGTACACGTGGGAATTGTGCCTTACCTACAAACACTTACCCTCCGGCCTCCAGTCTACAATTAATCCTCTATTGTCGCTTTTCAACCAGGCTATTGTTACAATTATATTTGATATTTTTCACAAATAAATTGAAGATAAATACTATAAGATTAGATACTAGCAGGAATACCCGACATTGCACGGCGAAAAAGTAGCTTTACACCAGTGGAAAGGATATTTTGAATGTATTAAGCAATATATTGCTTATTCCTTGCATCCAATCTGTTCTGTTTACTGAATGTTGTAGAATGAAAGAGTTGTGATGAAAAACTTTCAACATTTGTTTAACCACTGAAAGGGTGACTTTTGATGTTTTCAAGCGATGAGACTTCCGTTACGTTTTTGAAAGTGTCAATTTTCGAAGGAGGCAATTTTTTGCTTCTCAGATACGGTATTTTCTGTGACTCCAATCCTTCAATACGGTATTTTTGTCACTGTTTTGATACCTTATTTATTTATTTTACTCCTTTTATGATTTTTAGTTTTTTTTATGAAATTCTATTCATCTCTTAGCTTTAAGGCTAACCTAGGCCTTACTTTACATCAAAAGTAGGGCTTCACAGTATTTATGTTATGAAATGAATTATTCCAGGGATTTTTTTTTTCATTTTCTATTATGATCAGAGAAATATCTGTGTTTTTTTTAAGAATGATTTTAAATGGTTGTACAACAGACGGAAAGCAGGTTTCTTGTTGAGCATTATCGTTACATTGTAAATAGCGCCCAAACAAAAAATCACTTAAAAGCTGACACTTCTGCGAAGGTAAGTGAGGTGTTATTGATTGAAAGCACAAAAAAAACTTCTCCGGAAAAGCAACCTTCAATACGTATTTTGCTTTTACTCAAGAGAAATCATGCAAAAGTAAACAGTGGTCAAAAAAAGGTTTTCAGTTGAGCTTCTCATACTTTTTTTTCGCCACCGATGAGACGTCCTTTTGCAGCCCATCACTCAATGTTATAAAAGCAATAGGCATTAATACAATTAGTCGTTAGTCATAATCTTACTGTAAAAGAACATTTTACCAACCCGAAAACAAATTACTACCTGAGGAAAAACTACGAGATATAATTTGAGGTATTAAAAACGTCTTAGGGAAAAATTCATAAAAATGTAACTAAACAGCATTAGTATTCAATCCTCTTGATGTATAATTTTTTGTTCACTCCTAGGATATTTGAATTTTGTTTGATCTTATGATACATTATTTTGTCACGCCTTAGTGTTGTTTATCCTTCGACCCGTAATTTTTATTCATTTGATTCTCTCCACCCCCGTCATTTTATGTCACTCCTTCAATGCACTATATTTTGTCACTCCTTATTTTTGTCGACCGTTTTTTCACTCTTCTAACCCTATATTTTTGGTTATTCCTCTGATGCATTAATGCTTGTAACTCCTTTGGTACGCTTTTTCCATTCCGTTGATACAATATTATTCAACCTTTTATCATTTTTAGGCAGATTCTATTCACGTCCTAACTATAATGCTAAGCTGAACCTTTATTTTAAGCCTCCAGAGTATTTATGTTACCACCGATATGAAATAAATCATCTCTAGGATTTTTTTTGAATTTTCAATTACATTCAGAAATAACTGTTTTTAAAAAATGATTTCGGGTGTTTGTTTGATAGACAGAAAGGAAATTCCCTGTTGAGCATTATAAATAGAGGTGTCATTGACTGAAGGTACAAAAAGCTCTTCGGAAAAGGAATTTTTTATGCGTTTTTCCTTTTATTGGTAAGAGAAATTATGAGGAAATTATTGGTCAAAAACGAACGATAAAGGTTTATGGCTAAGCTTTTTCTGTCACTCGCTTAATAAGCCATTTTCCCCTTTAATACGTTGTTTTGTGTCACTCCTTTTATGGGTCATTTTCTGTCCTCTGACATGTTATTGCCCACTCTTTTCAGAGGTTTTTGTGCACCGCTTTCATATGTTATTTTTCATTACTTTGATAGAGTTTTCTTTAATTTCACTCCTTTTATTTGCCACTTGATACGTTTCTTCTGTTAATACTTTGATTCATTGTTTTCAGTTTTGATGCATTAATTATTTAATTCTTTTGGTACGTTATTTTTTTTTTCGCTCTTCGGTTGGTCATTTTCCTCCTCCAATACATTTTTTTCTGTTACTCCTCTGATACGTTATTTCTCCACTCTTTACGTTATTGTATACGCCATTGATACGTTATTTCGTCACTTTGTACGTTATTGTATAAGTCTTTGGTACGATATCCCTTTTCTACATTTTCATCTGTTACTTTTTCAATCCTTTGATGTGTTTTTGTCACCCCAACATACGTTACTTTTGTTACCTTTGATAAGCTATTTGTTCAATCTGTTGATACATTTTCACTCCTTTGATACTTTATTTCCCGCTGACATTATTATCTATTACTCTTTTGATGCGATATATTTTCATTCCTTCAATGACTTCTTCATGTCAACCATTATTTTAGTCTTTTTTCATCCAACATTCCGGCTCACTCCTTTGATATTTCATCGTTCTCTCTCTTTTGGCCAATTTTCGCAATTTTAACATTTACATTAATGGCATTGAGAGACATTTTCAATTGATCAGTTCTTAGAAAACGTCATCCAAACTCATCACTTAATACGTCAACAAAGGTTTCTTCAGTTTTTTAAGCTGGTCTGACTGGTATGCTATTTATGTATCTCGTATACAGGATCAACTAAAAATTGTGTAATTTGCGTAGTCCTTCGATTCCTTGTTTTTACCTCTTTGATAGTCCATGTATTACGGTATTTTCTGTTACTCTTTCGATTACCTATTTTTGTCACTTGTTAAAGGTGTTATTTTTATCCCCTTTTTATACAACATTCATGTCATTCCTTCAATGTGTTATTTTCTGTCACACGTTTGATTTGTTCAATACATTTTGTCACACCTTTGATAGGTCATTTCTCTCCATTGATACGTTACTTCTGTTAATTTTTCGATGCATTTTGTTCACTCCTTTGATGCATAACGATTAGATTGATATCTATAAAATGCTGATTAGGCTATTGGAAAACGATTGAAAGGAATTCTACGGATAAACCTTCATGTAAATAGATAAGAAATATAGAAAAATTAAAACAATTACTCTTGAAAATAACCAACCGATGCTGCAACAATTTTATCTGTGGAGAATTTTACAGAAAGATTTTAAAAAATAATTTCAACGCATGGAATACAGAATTTCAAATTCAGATATAAAAAGTGAAACAGTAAAAGAATATTTTTATTGAAATACCACACGCAACGCAAGGGAAATAACTCAAATTCAAACTAAGAACATTGAATAATGTAAGTAAAAGGCAGCAACGAAAGTAAAATATAACTTTTAAAACTCACCTTAATATTGAAAGATTTTGAAATAAGCCTCTCGTGAATATTTATCAGTATAAAAATTATACTTCCTCTTTTTAAAATAGATATCGAGTATTTTTCTATAAAAACAAAATTTGGATTTTAGTATATATATATATACATATATATATATATATATATATATATATATATATATATATATATATATATATATATATATACGCCAGACACGGTGTCATAGATGCACCTCCTACTTTTTAAAATAGGAGAATCAATTTTCACCGCTCATTCTCACAATTCTTTCTCGGCTATTAGATATTGCCAAACAGATTTATAAATGCTTAAACAAGCCAAAAACAGAATTATCTTTCAATTCAAAGTTTCAGTAATGTTACAATAATTTTTTATTAACGGACTTTTCATTCTACGAGTCTTCTTTTCTATACAAATGAACGTCATGCAAACAGAATTAGTTCTTTTAAAGGATAAGACAATTGCAGATATCAAGAGAAGCAAATGAATCCTATCTTAGATGTGTGTGACTTAGGAGCTGAATTGTTCATTTCAGCAGCACTTTTTCTTGGGTATTCTTCAAGGTTTAGTGTGATTAATAAGCGCATGTGAATTGAATTCATTGACGATGAAGGAGATTTTTTGAAAAAGATTTGTCATCTAAAATGAATGCTTCGTTAATCATTAAGCTGATGATTTATTGTTGAACCTGAAAACATTTCATTGCAGTCAGATTTTGACTTGTTTACTCTTCTATTGCATAATGTGATATACTCTGATTCAAAAGTTCAGCAATCCTATTATGTTCGAAATTGGGCAGCTTTTTTCTGTTTCCAATACAATGTTGACCTGTGACTGTTCTAACAGAAGTCAAAATTGAAATTTGAACCCTTTATATCGCATCAGTTGTCCATTAGTTCTAACTTTAATTACACTAAACATTTCCAATAATTTAGTTTATAAGTTAACAAACTTTATTTTCACAAACAGTAATGAATTTATTCCAGATGATTACAAATTTATTCAAAATTTTAGTAGGGTTAGTTTTATGGTGCGGTCTCCGTTATATATATATATATATATATATATATATATATATATATATATATATATATATAGTCAACGGGTCACGAAAACCCGACATACGAGAAACTCGTTATTATGAACTGACTGTCATAAATCATTTTTTCAATTGTGTTACAGCAGTTGGTGATTAAAACATTATCCTACTTTAGCAGCGTGTTTAAACTAAAAAAAATCTATGCATATTCTTATGGTATCATACAAATAAACCTTACATGGGTATTTATGTCGGTATTAGCCGAAAAAGAGTTTCTTATCTGTTCCAGTTAGTTTTAAAATTTATTGTATTTTATTTATCTTCATGAACACAAACATAATCTTTGCTCACGTCATCATTATTTCTTTACTGATATTGGAAAACTTAGTGGACGCTTTTCAAGGATTCATTCAATCAATTATATATTTACAGTTTAGTTTCCTTGAGTACAGTCAAACACATCATCAGCTATCAGATATTTTTTCAGATAAATAACGTTTCTCCAACACAGCAGACAACTGTTCCGTCGTGGAGAGGATGTTTTAAAAAGACAATTGATTGAAATCTACGAAGCAAGGAGGCGAATTTCTGTCTAAATGAACGATAAACACGGATCGAGTTTCTTTATTTTCATAAAGATCCTGCCGGATTGCATATTCATGTATCAATATATACATTTATCTCTCTCTCTCTCTCTCTCTCTCTCTCTCTCTCTCTCATATATATATATATAGATAGATAGATAGGTTAGTCACTCCAACGTAGCGTTGCTCTTAACATTGTGATAAACAGTCGCTGGCAATGCAAAGGCCTGGATAACTATTTTGACTCAAATTCTCATTTTGTTTGTTCATCGTTTTTGCTCTATCTGTTTTGTTATATCAAAGACAATTTTCTTATTAAGAAACGGATATATGATCTGACAAAATGATCATAAATAGTGGTATATCGTGTTGAAATGCTATTTGAAATGATACCTCATTATTACACGTTGATAGTATCATTTGGCCAAAACAATGTAAATATGAAAAAAAGAATTAAAGAAAATGGAGAGGTTAATTGTGTATATGTGCGTGTGACTGAAGTTCGTCACCGGCATCCCCAAAACGAACATTACTTTCTATATCACTCGGAACTACAGACATTCCGACCCAGACTTAAGGAATCATCATCACCACCATCAATACAACAAACGACCGCAACACATTACCTCTCATATATATAACTGCATTGAAAAACCTTGCCAAGGGCGACGAAATATACATCATCCCTACTGACAGGGAGGTTGTTGTTATTATGAACACACACATTCACATACACACACACACACACCTGTCTCAGCAAAATCACTTCCCCTTCTTACCGACAGAAACACATGTGACAAAATAAACAAAATATTCATGGATAAAGAAACATCCAAGTTCAACAAATCTCTCTGACACTACTGAATATTACAGAACAGAAACAAAAGCACCCAACACTACCCAGACTTTACAACTTACCCAAAATCCACTCACCCAACAACCTTCTACGACTCATCACTTCAGTAATAGCATTGCATCCCATAAGATAGTTAAAGCATTAGCGAAAATCCAAATCCCCTCAGCACAATCAGACCCACACCCCTTAAAAACTCTGGAGACCCCATACACCAAATAAGAATATGGATAAAAAAAAACAAATCATGACCAGCCTTGATGTAACATCACTCTTCTCCCTCATCCCAGCTGAAAGAATTCTTACACCAACTAAATGGTCACCTAAAAAAAAAGCCATCATTAAACTAGCCTTACCCACTAACAAAATCACTGAAATATCTACTCTTACAACAAACCAATGCTTATTTACTTTCAACAGAAATTTCAACAAACGAAAATTCGGGTTAACGATGGAATTTCAGTTTGTTTTTTTTGTAGAATTTTTGGAATCAGGTCCCTTCACTCGTATCATACCCAAAAGAGCCTCCTACTTTCACTACATCGACGATGCCCTAATATTATACTCTCAACACACAGATCTACATAAGCTAGTTGCTGGATTGAACACAGTGGAACCATCTATTAAATCCACACGAGGAAAGTCCATCACTTCTTTTCCTTGACACCCTTCTACATAGAACCAACATCATCATCAAACGCAGCGTTTTCTGCAAAACCACGAACAAGGACAACCCCATACACTTTTACTTCAACCACATCCCAAAAAATTAAATCGGGATTTATCAAAGGCATTTATTTAAGGGCCCGTCAGAATATGTAGCCTCAAATACCTTAATGACAAAAAAAATGCATAAACGATCTCTCTTATTCACTCCAGTACTGATAACGTTTCATGTACAACGCAAAACGGAAAACTTATAAGATCCACAGAACTAACACCCAACAAGAGAAAAGGAAAACAAAACAACCATTAAACACCAACCACCAATACAACCGACACCAACCTCAGGAAGCTGGGAATACACATTGCCACCAACTCTTCAAAAACCATTGAAGATTTATTGAATAAACCGATACACAAACCCCCACAACTCCAAGCTGGCGTTTACACAAATTTGTGCAAAGATTGCGACAAAATCTTCATCAGAATGACATCGCAACCTCTCAAGAGAAGAATATACGAACGCAAGTGAGCCCTAAAACTGGATGAAAAGACAAACACCCTGGTTGAACGTGCAAAAACAAATAACTGCAACTTACACTTTCACCAAGCCGACGTCATAAAAAATGACTCCTTGACATGCAGATATCCAAATATATCCCAATCCTATCCAATAACACAAATGTATGATAACTCTAAACCCTATAAATGCTTTGATTTTGAAACGGAATCACATAGATACAGCATATTACAACACTAACGTACAAGGAATAATCCAACAGCCAACAGTGTATTTAATACTATGAGCGCCCGCATACCACCCCTTTAAGAAAAAAGTCTAACCAACCATTGACCAAAAAGATTTTAAGAAAAAACAATCCATTCTAATCCCACCCAGCTCAACTTATATCAATACCTACCAATTGAATGGTAAGCACCCATTTTTTATTAAAAAAGACAAACAAAACAAAATAAAGAAACACACCGTCCTAGGAAACTGACCATTTTTATCCCAACCAATCCTAATCCTTACTCTCACTTCTCCTCGTTTAATATCATCATCAGTCTTTTAACATCAGTCGTCAGACGTAGACCTTTCCAGGAATCCGCTATATTTTCTACTATGGGCGTCGCAGAGCCAGTATTTTCTGAATTTGTCTACTTCATCTCTCCATCTTGTATTTTATCGTCCTCGGTTTTGCATGAGATCTCTGGGGATCATGATGTGAGCTGTGATGACAATTGGTTATCTGCCATTCTCGCAACATGACCTTTCCATTACTATTTGAGTTTTTTGATATATTCTCTGATGTCTCGGACTCCAGGTTTTTCCCTGATATATTGTACTGTCTTGTGATCTCTCCATGTGAGGTTGAGCATGATTCTCTTCTGCATGCACTGCATGCTTCTGAGTTTGCAGGTCTTCCGCATGGTTGTTTCAGCTAAATGAGTGACTATTGAGAGGATGCATTGGTTGCATACTGTCCTTTTTAGAATTATTGGGATCGTCTTGTTTTTGAAGGTTGAGCTTGCTCTGCCAGAGACTTGACATCCTAGGGTAATTCTTTGCTTTTGGTAATTTCATAGAGATCCGTAATCCAAGGTAAATATCGAACTCCAACTATTGCTACATGAGCTAAACTAAGAAAACCAAAAAGTTTGCCAACACATGAATATCAGGAGAGAAAAAAATTCATGTGCAACAATCACATCGAGAATGACGACATAACTGTCAAAATTGAAGATGCTAAACTGGGGAAAGTAGACCACTCCATCTATCTCTTTTCTAAGATGAACCAAACATCCTCTAACTCCATCTCTCTCAGACCCTTATTCAAGATAAAATATGACTCTCACTTACATCGAGAGAAACATCTCCCCCTCCCGCCAAAACTGAACAAATAAACCAAAAAATATCCCAATTTACCCCTCTTCCTTCTCTGCATTGTTGCAAGTTATTCTCTGGAAAATATGGCAGGCAGCCGTCAAAATGTATCAAATGTGTATATGTATATATGTACATATAAATATGTGTATATATATGAATATGCATGTATGAATATATGAATGTATGTATACATATATATATGTATATATGTATGTACACATATATATATGAATACATAGTTGTATATATAAGTATATATGTATATGTATATATACATGCATTTATAAATATACTTATATGTATATATGTATGGATATACATATGTATATGAATGCACATACGTATATATACCTATACATATATGTATATATATGTATTTATACGCATGCATATATATATATATATATATATATATATATATATATATATGTATAAGCATATATACATAAAAATTTATATACATGTCTGTATATACGTACATATGCATTTATACATATATAAATATGTATATATAAATATACACATATATATCGATATACAAACATATGTATGTGTATAAGTACATACATACACATATACTTATATGCAAATATGTATGTATATTTATACATACATATATTTATGTATATTTACGTATATTTATATATATTTATATATACACATATGCATATATATTTATATATATATATATATATATACTTTTATTTATGTATATATACTTGTATATATAGATATTTATATATATATATATATATATAGTTATATATATAGTTATATATATGTGTATACTTTTATGTATATATATGTGTATACTTTTATGTATATATATGAGTATACTCGTATGTATATATATATATATGTATATACATGTATATATATTTGAATAATTCTTTACTTGCATATTCATATATATAAGTATATACTTGTTCATATATGCATATATGTATAAACTTGTATATATATGTATTTACAATGATGCACTGTCCATGTTAGATATGTGAACAGAATTTTTTTTCATCTACACTGGAGATGAATCCGAAGAAGAAAATCTCTTTGCACATGTAAACTCTGCACACGATTCGATTAAATGTTATTCTATTACATGTAATGACAGTATAGCTCTCGTAGACACCTGCATTTACGTAGATAGCAATAGAGACCTCCAAACCAACCTATGCATGAAACCAAAAGACACTAACTCTTACTCCCACTCAAAATCAGCCCAACCACTCAACTGGAAAAAAAGCCTACCGTTTTTCCAAGCAATTGGAATTAGAAGGATTTGCTCCACATATAGTGAACTCAACAGACACAACTAAAAACTACTACATTTCACTAAACGAGAATATGCAATAGGTAATACAAATAACCCCCCCCCCAAAAAAAAAGAAGATTTTTACGAGACTCAAAGGAGCTACATTTACCTCTTATAAACAGATATTATCAATAAGACATAAAACAGATGTCAAAGAGAAATTCGTAAAACCAGGCTTCATCACTTACCATGGATCCCAGAACATCAAAGACAGGATTAGCAGCAACAATATAATAAAGTATGAAGACTCACGTAGACATCCCTGAAACAACTAAATTCTGTCAACCATGTGATGCAAGGAAAAGTTCATGTTGAAAACCACCTCAAGTACACTAACATCTCCAAGAACTCAACCATGAGCAAGAGATTCAAAGTATATCATAGGACATATATGTACTACATATATATATATGCATATATGTATAAATAATCATATATAATCTTATATATATATATATTTATTTATATGTATATATCCATTTATCTATACATCTATATATATATCCATGTATCTATAAATATATATATATATATATATATATATATATATATATATATATATATACATTCATATACATGTATATGTTTATAGTCTTTTATATTTCTATTTATAGAAGTACATATGTATATTGTCATTTACATATATATATACAAGCATATATGTTAATTGTCATTTGTATTTATATACATAAAGGCATATATGTTTATATTCATAAACACACACACACACATATATATATATAGAGAGAGATAGATAGATATAGATATTGTATGTATAAATGTTTATTTTGGCATATATATATGTATATGCGTTTAAGTACATATTCATATATATACATATATCGATATATACATGGAAATCATCATCATCATCATCATCAGTCTTTTAAGGTGCGTCGTTTGACATAGATCTCCCCTAAGATTTGCCACACCTCTCTATCATGGGCGTCACAGAGCCAGTACTTCCTGAACTTGTCTAGCTCGTCTCGCCATCTAATATTCTGCCGGCCTCGGTTGCGCATGCCATATCATGTGAGTTGTGATGTCCATCGGTTGTCTGCCATTCTTGCAACATGGCCAGCCCTACGCCATTTGAGATTTTCAATGGATTCTATGATGTTTTTTCTCAGATGTACTGTGCTGTCTTGTGGTCTCTCAATGTGACGCCCAGCATTATTCTATCATGTGCAAGTTGCATGGTTCTAAATTTACGGGTCTGTCTCTTAGTTAGGTTCCATGTTTCAGCTCCATAAGTGACTATTGGAAGGATGCATGGGTTATATATCCTTCTCTTTAGGATTAATGGGATCTTATTATTTTTGAAGGTTGAGCTAGCTCTGCCAAAGGCTTGCCATCCTAGTGTGATTCTTCGCAAGGTTTCTTCTTCTTTTGAGGGTCTCATGGAGATTCGTTGTCCAAGGTAGATGTAGTGATCTACTTCCTCCAGTTCTGTGTCTTTGATTTTGATCTCAGTGTTTATATCTCCGATGTGGTTGTTTCACATGATCTTCATTTTGCCGAAGTTCATGTGTAGGCCGACTATCTTGCTCTCTTCATTTAATTCATCGAGCATTGATTAGAGGTCGTGTAGGTTCTCTGCGAAAAGGGCTATGTCGTCTGCAAATCTGAGGTTGCTCAGATATTCGCCAACGATTTTAATTCCTTTACTCTCCCAGTCTAGTCTTCTGAAGATAATCTCGAGGCAGGTTGTGAAGAGTTTAGGTGAGCTGGTATCAAGTCTTTATGTAACCTGATAAAGGAGCTGCTGTGGTTGTAAATATGTTTCAACACTTCAACATATACTGGATCTACACCTTGCCGACTGATGGCCTCCATGACCTTAGGGATTTCTACTGAGTCGAACGCCTTTTTGAACTCGATAAATGCCACGGCAAGTGGTAGTTTATACTCAGCTGCTTTTTCTTTCAGCTGATTTATCGAGTGCAGGTGGTCCATGGTCGAGTAGCTTCTTCTAAAGCCAGCTTGTTTATGTGGCTGGTTTTCATCGAGTGTTTTTGTGATTCAGTTGGTGATGATCTTTGTGAGAAGTTTATATACACAGTTGAGTAGGTTTATATGCCTGTAGTTGTTGAGGTCTTTCGGGTTCCCTTTTTTATATAAAAGCATCATGATAGCAGTGTTCCAATTGCCTGTGACTTTACAGTGTTTTAGACAAAAGTTGATGAGGACGGCCAGTTTCCTTGTGATGATTTTACCCACTTTTCGGAGTAGGTCGATGGTGATTTTGTTTGGTCCAGGGGCAGTTTGTCTCTTCGTCTGTCTAATGGCTTATTTCACCTCCCACAGGGTCACTTTTAGGAAGTACTCAAGTTGATTGCTCACGTCTTGCATATCCTGTTCATTGTTTTGTAGTCCTTGTTTGGACGAATAAAGTTTTTGGTAGAAATCTTTGGCACGTTCGACAATCCTGTCTCTGTCTGTTGTTAGGTTTCCATTTTCTTCGAGTATGTTAGTTATTTGCCTTCGTCCCGAGTTGAGGAGTTTGTTTATAGCTTTGAAGCCCTGACCTTTTTCAAGAGTTGATTCAATGACTGCCGTCGTGTATCTCCTTCTGGCTTCCCTTTGTTTTTTCTTTGTCAATTTATTTAGTTCAGCCTCTTCAATTTTCTCTCTCGTTTTTGTCGGTGGCTTGAAGTTTCTGCGTTTTTCCACGAGATTTCTAGTTTCATCCGAGATTTTGCTAATGGATTGTGTGCTCATTGGTTTGAAGAGGCTGTGGTTTTTTGCGGAACATTTTCCTGCATTCTTTGTTGGTGTTTACCTGTATTTTACACAGTACCATTCTGTGGTCGCTGCCTACATTGACTTTTTTCAGGTCTTGGA